>BRDA01006526.1:120779-150786 GCA_036984385.1 Crenuchus spilurus
AGCGTGTGAGCGTGTGAGCGTGTGAGAGTGTGAGCGTGTGAGCGTGTGAGCGTGTGAGCGTGTGAGCGTGTGAGCGTGTGAGAGTGTGAGCGTGTGAGAGTGTGAGCGTGTGAGCGTGTGAGCGTGTGAGCGTGTGAGAGTGTGAGAGTGTGAGAGTGTGAGAGTGTGAGAGTGTGAGAGTGTGAGCGTGAGTGTGAGCGTGAGTGTGAGTGTGAGTGTGAGTGTGAGTGTGAGCGTGAGTGTGAGCGTGAGTGTGAGTGTGAGCGTGAGCGTGAGTGTGAGTGTGAGTGTGAGTGTGAGCGTGAGCGTGAGCGTGAGCGTGTGAGCGTGTGAGCGTGTGAGAGTGAGTGTGAGTGTGAGCGAGTGAGAGTGAGTGTGAGAGCGTGAGTGTGAGTGTGAGAGCGTGCGTGTGAGAGACACACAGAGACAGAGATGCTGTTGTATGGCATCAAAACAGGCTCAGCTGAAGTGTAAAGTGAAAACAGGTATTCAAAACGTAAGTTTTAAGTATTGTAAATTAAAAACATAATCATTACCTAAAAATACTGGTTGTAAATGTAATACTTACATTTTGGCTTCTCATTTTTATTTTTCACGTCACAAATTACATTTCAGATTCACAGATTACGGTTACGATAAATTTGTATTATTAGTAGTAGTACTAAATGTAAGAAGAACATACCTCCCTTATGGCTTTTCTTTGCATTTAAAATATCCCCTTTTCTCTAAATTTATATGTTCAGATCCCATTCCAATAAGTTATCTAATACTAGTAAGTCTACCCCAATGCTCTTCACACTCAGTTGTTCACTGCCATTTAACTCTTTGTGTACATCACAGCCATAGCCATAAAAAAACCACTTATAGTAACACAGATATTTTGAGCATATAACTGTGGTGTTAAAACCATAGAGTTAAAAGGTAGCAGAGAAAAGGGGATATTTTAAATGCAAAGAAAAGCAATAAGGGAAGTATGTTCTTACATTACATTTACTACTACTACTACTACTACTACTAAAAATAATAATGCTAACAATAATATGTGATTTGACACTCTAGAATTTAGGCTGGTGTCAGGTTGTATAGGGAGGGTGCTTTGTCAGACATCGGGAAGGAGCTTTTTGGGGACCTGGCAACCCTTCTGCTGCTTAACGCAGATCTGATCCCTACCGTCTGTGTAAGTCCATCCTTTAGAAAGTAATCCTGCAAAGTGTGAAAAAACGCAAATGATTTCTTTTTAACAAACAATTAAACATAAATTCAATAAAACAATAAATTGCAAAATTTCTCATCCTTTACCAAAAATGACTCTGATTGAATGCAATTCGTAAAACTTTATCCAGAAATGACATGCAAATCGGGCAGGGTGAACGGATCAGGTAGTGACACCCTCTCATTTTGTGGGGATTGTTTTTGGCTGAAGTGATGTCATAATATTCTGTCTCTCTAGCCAATGAGCGTTGAGCCCCACCTCCTGTCATAAAAGGGTAAAAAATAAATGCATCGAAACCTTAATTTGCAAACGGTAAACATAACTTGTGAAGTGAAAAATAAAAATGAGAAGTGAAAATGTAAGTATTACATTTACAACCAGTATTTTTCATTTATGGTTATGTTTTTAATTTACGATTTTACAGTTTCATTTACACATTTACAATACCTGTTTTACATTTACGCTTAACCTGAGCCTGTTTTGAAGCCATACTGTTGTCTGTCTCTCTCTGTGTTTTTAACACAATGTTTGGCTCTACAGCTAGAAAAAGGTAACGGTGATCTTAAAACCTTATTATTCAGTCTCCACTCTTTCAGCCAAACACCAATAGTATTGTTTTTGCCTTTTGTACATCAGTGGAATAATGATGGGCTGGATTTTTGACTAGCATGCATCTATTGCTTTGAGCCCAGTCTTCATGAGGATTGGTTTAGAAATGTTAAACTTCTAAAAGTCTACATTCCCACAACACATTTATCCCCAAATCTGTCATCTGTCCCCAGTTGTTTATCAGTGTTAAAGATGTGTTCAGAATGATTGGATAGCATAGGGGATAATGTTTCGTGCACATGCAGTTGTGTACTGTTCTGGACTGAAAGACATCTTATAAGTGTTAGTTCTCTCTTGCTTTAATAGCAGTAAAGATTGTAAACTTGATTAGAAAAATCACTTTTAGAGGAATCATTTATAGCCGTACGTAATAAGCCCCAGTGTACAGTAATATGTTAGGACTGTTGTACTTGAAACTGAATAAATCTTTAAACAGCAGTAAAATCACGTTTTGTGGTGTCTGCAGTGGTTCAATCGCATACTGGACCTAATTCCTGTTTTTACCTATTTGCTCCTAGTCTCATGATCAATGCTCCTCTTGACCTGTCACCTGACCCCACTGACCTCAGACCTCCAGGCAGTTTGGGGTCAGACAGGGGGTGTGTTTTGTGAGGATTAATGCTGCTTAACCTTCCATTTCATTCCCGAGTCAGATGACTGGTCTTGTGATGTTGTGAATGTTTGTGTGTGCAGACCTGGCAGCAGACATATTGATAAAGCAGATTTCTACTGTTACACTACACTGAATATAAGTATTACAATAAAATATAATGTAGTGTTATACTGTACGCAATGCTGTGCCAAGCTGATTAAAATGGCATGAAAATTAAATGTTTCCCAAGCTTACACACACACAAAGGGTGGACACCTATATCCTTGGGCTTTCCCTGCATTAGGAATGCAGCAGTGCTCTTGAGTGAGAAAAACAGAGCTGTATGTGTGAGAGCCAGAATCATTGTCCTCCTCCTGTCTCTCGCTCTGGGGTTCCTCAGGCAGGTCACGGCCCAAAAATAGCAGCGGGCGCCGTTTCAACTGCAAAACCGCTAGCCTGAGTGTGTGTGAGAGCTCTGTGGGGATACTTGGCCACCATCCAGTGTGTGTGTGTGCGCGTGCGTGTTTTTTTTTTTTTTTTTTTTTTTTTTTTTTTTTTTTTTTCCTTTTTTTTTCTTTTTTTTTTTTCTTTCTTGTTTTCTCCTCCTGCCTTCCACTTCTTCTTTTCACCTCTCTGATCTGACTAGCAGATGAGCTCACACACTTGTGCTGAACACATGGGCAGCACGTGAGGATGGCTCAGTGTAAACACACACACACACTTGCCCTGTCCTCCGCAGGGAGGGGTTATGGACAGATTGATTTCAGTGTCGTTTCACAGAGTGGACCTGCTGCTAGTTTTGCTCGGGCTTGTTTTTCTTCCTGTTTGCATTCATGAATGAGTGCAGCCATAACTGAAGGAGTTCAGCTGTGGTTAGACTTGGCCTGACCTCATATGAAAATTGGAAATTTAAAGAGAAAAAATAGCCTGTTGAGCATCGTTGCAGGAGTAATATTAGCAGCACCTGGTCTTGCAGTGTTTTATAAGGTTCTAATTTGGCTAAAATACTGTGAGATCACACGGGCTGAAGGGAACGAGACACCAGGCTTGGTTTGGTGTTGACACACCCATCATATTACTGCTTAAACATTTTCATGTGTAATGTCCTCAGTGTTTAAAACTCTCATGTGCTATGATGAGTCGTACTTAATATGACCAGGAACCAACAAGCTTCATTTATTTTTCCCTGGCCAGAACATGTGATTGAAAAATGATATTTAAACATGCATGAGTGGGGAGTACTGACGCAGAGGGTGGCAAAATACTGGCATTGTTGTCATATTTTGGCATTTTTGAGATGCAGTAAAATAAAAACACATTATGACATGGTTAAATTTATGTATTATTTATTATTATTATTAAATAATTTTTCATGGATTACGTGAACTCTGATTGGTCAGGATGCTCAGAGCACAGAACACCAAACGCTGTGATTAGTTAGAACATTTTGCAGCCAAGTATGATGTGTGACCCCTGCAGCGATTCTCTAGCAGCTGTGACATGCTGAGAAAGAAAAGTACACCATAGTTTTGACGATTCATTTGAATGAATTCTCTCTCTTCTCTTTCAGGATCTGGGCTCTATTGATGACCTACCAACAGGTACAGAGGGTGCTCTGAGTCCGGGGGTCAGCACTTCAGGCGTGTCCAGCAGTCAGGGAGAACAGAGTAACCCAGCTCAGTCACCCTTCTCTCCCCACACATCCCCTCACATGCCAGGCATCCGTGGACCCTCGCCCTCACCTGTCGGCTCACCTGCCAGTGCCACGCCCTCTCGCACCGGACCACTCTCACCCGCTGCTGTGCCAGGTGGAAAACCACAAAATTAAAATTCATACTATTTTATACATTTATTGTTGATGTTCTTTTAATGTAAACATCGTTAAGAAGTCACTGATTGTTTGGTAAATATAAATAATAAAAACTGAAATTAGAACTTGTTTTAAAGTCAAGTGTGGAGTGGGTATTTCCAGCTGCTTCTTAGTTTTCTTTCTTTGATTATCATGTGATCACAGTTACTAAGAAGGTAGAATCAGTGCTTACTCAAGTAGTAGTTTTTAACTGAAGTCATACTAGTTTGTTGTGTAAAGGTCTTTGTCTTCCTTCCTTTCCCAGGAAACCAGATGCCTCCCAGACCTTCCAGTGTTCAGTCGGATGGAATCCTGCATTCTTCCATGAATCAGACAGCCATGGGCCAGGACAGAGGTAAGACTGCTCCCAAAATCTACAGTGGTGATTATTTGGGACTGTTTTGATCATTTTAATTTAATGTAAAAAATATGTATTTATAATGATTATGCAGCAGCTATTTGTCATTGAAATTGTTCTTATTGCTGTTTGTTGCAGTAGAAGAGCAAAAAAGCTCATTTAGAAGTGTTTTTAAGGTTTATTTGTGAAGTCATTTTAGAACAGAATCTGCTCAGATTTTTTTTTAAAACCTCTAAATAATCACATTTAACAGCTCTGCTGACAATTTCTTTAACTAAAATATACATTAAATATATTGTAATTGTATTTTTTGCTTCTTTTTATTATTGTTTTCTTTCTAGTCTACATGAGGAACCCTCAGATGCCTGCATACGGTTCTCCTCAGCCTGCCTCTGCCTTATCACCACGTCAGTCATCTGGAGGCCAGATGCATGCTGGGATGGGTCCTTACCCACAGAACAACTCAATGGGCAACTATGGGTCACAGGGAGGGCAGTATGGCCCTCAGGGTAAGACTGAGATCTGCTATCAGATCCAAGCCTGTGTTGGTAAATATGGCTAAAGAGAGTTTGAGATGAATGTTTGTGGTTGAGTGAGGCTAAAGTTAATCAGTCATCTTGGCTAGAGTCCAGCCAGAAGTCTTGGATTTCTTTTTTAATTTCAGTTTGAGATGGAGCTAATTAACCACAAAGACTTTAACTATTTTAAACTGTCTTTAATTAGGATTATAGAAATAAAAACCTCGAGCTAAAAGAAAGCCTAGCTAAGTAGGGCAGTACAGTGTAATTGTTAAGTGTAAGAAGTTAAGAATGTGTAGAATGCAAAGTAACTGTGGTTTCAGGGTTAGTGTAACACCTGCCTGTGCTTTTGTGTGTTTCGTCTCTGCCCTGTCCTTTCATCTCTTTCTGCAGCTCCTCTCAGCCAGAGTAGAGCTGCAGCTATAACCCTGCTCTGCAAGGAGAGCCTTTGAAGCTCACCATGTAACATTCACAGATATAAAACAAAGACTTTTCCCTTGGTCCCTTAAGAAACCTTTTCTTGTAAGAGCTTTAAGAACAGCCAAGAGGAGATAGTTACCTCCAATTGGCATCAGGAGTCTAGCTCACCTGTTAGATTACCCAAGTAATGTTTGTAGAGAATAAGCTAAGCTTAGGACCATTTGCAGTATTGAAGGTTTTAGTAACTCAACACAGCCTTCATGACTGATCAACAGTTTTGATATTCTACCACTTACAAGTACATGTGCACCAGTGGTTGTATATCAGTCTGACAAATGTCTGATCAGTACTTTGAGAAGATGTACATAAATCGTGTAGTGGTCTGTCTTAATGTTCTTAAAACATGCAGTCCAAGCTGATATTGGTCATTGGCAGACACCGTTTCTGCAATATTTTACATTTGTTTTGCTGATCCGTGCCTGTGCCTGTGTGTATCCATGCCAAACATCCTCTTGTAGAGAGTGTTTAACACATGAAATGGCACTATTCTAAAGTCAGACTATAATGTTGTGCAGGTAAATTGGATTATAAATAACTTTAATAACTTTCTATTAACCTCCACTTTTATTCAGTCTTGGTTTGGTCTAATTAATAAACTGTTGTGTGTAAACTCAGATTGTGATTATTTCATCACTGTCTCTGGAGGATGGGTCAAAGACACTTGAGATCTGTACCTACTTCATTTTTCTGTGCTGTTCTTTTACTTCTTTAAACTTCATCTGTGTTTTTTTTTGTTGTTGATTTTTTACTCTTTTTGTTTTGTTCACAGGTTACCCAAGGCAGCCAGGCTATGGCAACATGCCGAGCTCTAACTATCCCGGTGGACCTGCCATGAGTGGGTCCATGAACCCTATGGCAGGGCAAGGAGGTGGGGGGCCATATGGAGGAATGCCACCTGGGCGCATGGCTCCAGGGCAGATGGCCACAAGACCTTATGGTCCTGGCATGGGTCCCAACATGGGTGGCATGCCACCACAGGTGGCCTCAGGCATGTGCCCTCCACCTGGCATGAACCGAAAACCCCAGGATTCAGCTCCAGCGGGCATGCACCATGGCCCGTCCAACTCTATACACAGGTGTGATGCTTTAATTGGTAGAGATTGTTTTAATGATAGAAATTGAGTTATCACTTGTCTTTTACCTGCACTCATTGACCTTTTTTAAAATCAGAAATGTCATGTATGAATGCTTTATGCTATGGAGAGAATAGCCTCCCATCCAAATGATATATATTGTCCTATTGGAAATACAGTGGAACCTCAGTTATTGTTTACTCTGGTTATCATACAGTTTGGTTATTGTTTAATTTTTTCTGGGAAGGTTTGTCTCTGTTATCGTTCATCCTCCTGGGTTTTGTCAGCGTGCCCAGGTGGCTCGAGGCTAATTTCATGAACACAAAGTATCCACCCATGCGTTCGATGTTTGACTTTGTTTCTTGTTTCGCATTGATAATGCTCAAAACTAACAAAAAACATGTCACGCTAAAGCGCCGGCGCACAGAGCTACCGCCTGAGAATGGGTGTACAAAAAAAAAGGTGCTGGCTGGACCACACCGGCACACTCTAAAACAGAGCGTAAAACCATGAGTGATGTTAAATGTTCATTTATCCAGTTCATTAGTCTTTTGTGTTTATTTCTCATTGTTTTCTGTATGTAAAACTACAGTTATTCTATATAAAATGTATTTTTATTAATATTTTAGTGTGTCTGGAACAGTAATTGGATTTACATTATTTCTTATGGCAAATATTGTTTGTTATTTTGTTTCAGGTTTCATCAGACACTTTAGAACAGATTAATAACAAAAACCGAGGTTCCACTGTATGTACCACCGGACAGGGTAGAGGGAAGCTGATAGAGCTTGCAGAAACAGATCATCTTGCAGTATCAAGGGAAAAATAATTCTGGGATATGCTTGCTTCATTAGATCAAATCTCTTGGTCACACACAGTCATAATCAAAATATTAAAGTTAAAATGTATACATAGAGGAACAAAAAGGTAGATTTTGAAATATGAAAAAATGCAGTGTCCAGTGTACTTCATGTGTCGTATGTATATAATGGTGTAATAGTCCATTTGTTGTCCTGAATAGCCTGTGGGGAGAAGCTCCTATACTAGCCTATCTTAGCCTATTGTTGGGATGATTGAGGTCATTCACCATCTTTCTGGCCTTAGTGAATCACATCTTGCTGTAAATAGACTGCTGGTCAGGGAGCTCAGTCCAGATGATGGGCTCAGCTGACTCTGGAAAGCCTGCTTGGTGCTCTCAATGATGAAGATATCAAAGTTCCTTAGCACCTTAGAGGGCAGTCTAAAGTCTCTTGCACATCTAAGGTGGTTAGGACACTGATGGGCCCTCTTCACCAGGGTTGTGAACACCATGGTATTTAAAGCTGTCCATACTTTCCACTGCAGCTCCATTGGTCAAGGTGGTAGCTGATGTGTTTCTTGCCAAAGTCTGTTGTCAACTCTTTTGTCTTTTTCACTTTTACTGTGTACCTCAGTGTGCCCTACCCAGAAGGCATCCTGAGTAAAATGTCATCACACTCAAGGTAGCTGGTACAGATTAGCTGAAGCAGTGAATCCTGTTTTTTACTGAATATGGAAGTTTTGTTGTTTACAACAGTACAGCAGTAATTATCCTAAAGGCAGTTTTCATAAATGGCACTATGAGAAATTCTGAAGGAAAGTAATGATGATGACTTGATGCTCAGATGCTCCATCACTCACACCATCACAAACTGCTGTTTACAGTCAGCCACATGCCACCTCATCTCAACTTCCCAGAACAGGAAGAAGTTTGCTGCCTGGTCTCTTACCGCTGGGCCCTGGCATGTCTCGAAGGAGACTGCAGTCCTGAATGTTTTGCTGGAACTTGACCCTGACCCTGAGGTTGTCAACAGACTGGACATCATTTAAAAAATTAGCATATTAATATGTGAGCTTTGACACCGGTACTGAAAATTTCAGTACATGAAAGGGTGGTCCTGTACATTTTGGGTGTTTTTGATAAAATGGTCAGTACCTGTTCCTTTAAGTACCTAAGAAAACTAGCAACTGTATTCACACTGATGTTGGCATAATAATGCTGACCCACCTGTCATTTTGATAAGTAGTTAAATACTTACAGGAATTCTCTTATTATGTCATTTGGTCTTGGCAGGGAACTGAAGAAGGGTGATTTTATCAGGAGTGCAGAGACAGGAAGGAAACTATTATGATGTAGTTTGGTCTGTTACTATGCAAGACTGACATTCCACAAGAGTCATCATGGATAGCCAAGACAGACAGCCAGACAGCATAAGGAAGAGGGCATGAAAATCAGCAAACCTAGATGGATACTATTGACAGATTGTCTCATTTGTTGAAGGCAGTGTGTGTGTGTGATATGTCCATAACAGAATTTTTGATGAAGTTGCAGGATATTGTAATGACAGAAGGAAGACTGAATTATAATTTAAAGACTCTTAAGGACATAGTTTCTGACTGGCTGTGCAACAAGTGTAGAATGCAGTGGAACCTTTGGTCTTCATTATTAATCTGTTCTAATGTGTCTGATGATAACTGAAACGAATGATAGCTGAAGCAGTATTTCCCATAAGAAATAATGTCAATCCAATTAATCTGTTTCAAACATGCCAAAATATTAACAAAAATGCATTTTATATAGAATAACTATAGTTTTACATACAGAAAACAATGAGAAATAAATACAAAAGAGTAATGAAATGGATAAATGAACATTTAACATCACTCTTATTGGTTTATGTTCTTTTTTTAAAGTGTGCCCATGTGGTCCAGCCAGCAGCCTTTGTTTTGTATACCTGTTCTCGTCGTTCTTGGCCTCTTTTTGTGTTCATACCTGTTTTCAGGTGGTAGTGATGTGTGCTGTAACTTTATTGTGACGTGTTTTAGTTTGTTTTGAGCATTATTAACGGGAAACGATGAGAAACAAAGCCAGATTGAACACTGTTGAACACGTGGGTGGATACTTTGTTTTTGTGAAATTACTGGCAAATCACGTGCGCACGCTGATGAAAACTGGGAACAATAACTGGGACAACATTTCTCAGAAAACAGTTGCCAGTAACTGAATTGTACGATAATCGGGGCAAACCATAACCGAGGTTCCACTGTAATAATTATTAATCAGGCATTCCAATAGTGTGTTTATAGTCTTCCCTACCATTATTAGACATGTATTGCCATCAGGTGTTTCAGTTTGAATAGTCCTTCTGGCTCTTTTCTTTGTCCAGGCCACCTGGTTATCCCAACATGAGCCAGGGAATGATGGGAGCAGGGTCTCCGTATGCACAACCCATGAACAGCATGCAGGGGATGATGAATCAGGCGGGGCCATACCCCATGGGCGGAAACATGGCCAACAACTCAGCAGGTAAACATTCTTTTGTTAAGTATATTACATGCTGTTGTGCTCATCTTATGGTATAAAAGTCATATTTGTGTTTTAATTCTCTTGCACAACTAATAGACATGGTCAGAAGCTCTGCATTAGACTTGAATTTTTCTCTCCGTTTAAAAAGGTATTTAATGACTTATAACTGTTAACTCGGGCCAAATTTATTATTATTGATGACAAATTCAGCACAGCACTGTACATTGACTGGGAGAGTAGAAGTAGGGTTATAGAAGAAGATGGACAGCAGGTATTCACTCACCCCACTAATACCAGAAGATAAGAAGCTGTGCTGCAATATTTACCTATAGTTAAGTTATTTTATGGCTGTTTAGTGTGAGATAAATTAGCTGGATGTTTTTCTGCTTTATGCTTTGTGTGACCCCTTTCATGTTTACATAGATATGCTTAGTTTGCTCTGTTCTGAATTCAAAATATTATTAAATACTATGTATAGATGAAGCCATTGTGGAGGAATGTCCATACAGCTGTGGCCTGCTGTCCTTAGAACAAACCCTGAGTGCAGAACAGAAACTGGAATGTCTTTGGAGTGCTTTTGTGTGACTGGATTTTTTACTATTAATGGGCTTGCTTAGATTATGCTTGTGCTTATGTTTAATTACAAAATGCTAATTCATATGGTGAATAAACGCTTCTGTATCTGTTCCAGGCATGGCACCCAGCCCAGAGTTTGGCATGGAAAAGCTCAACCAAACCCCAAAGATGAATAACAAAGTCGATGGGACACCCAAGACTGAGTCGAAAAAGGTAAGGTTTGTGATGCAAAATATGAAAATGTAAATATTGTACAGATATGATGTACAAACACCACGTGTGCTATAGTGTCTGATTTGTGGCTATTGTTATATATATTATGTATATGTTATACATTTATTCTGCTGTATAAAATAAGTTTAACTGCAGTAAACAGGTTTCTTGGGTTGATTATTGTCTCTTCTGTCCACTTCTTCGCTTGAACAGAAGTCAAACTCTTCCACCACCACTAATGAGAAGATAACTCGACTGTATGAGCTGGGTCCTGAGCCAGAGAGGAAGATGTGGGTAGATCGTTATTTGGCCTTCGCTGAGGAGAAAGCAATGGGCATGACCAACCTGCCGGCCGTAGGCCGCAAACCTCTTGACCTCTTTCGGCTCTATGTATCTGTCAAAGAGATCGGTGGCCTCACACAGGTGAGTGTACACACTTGACCACTGAGGTGTTTTAGCCAGTGAAACATGCACCATAGATTAAGTCAGTAATTAAGTAAGATCAATGTTCTTATTCAAACTGAATATTTGTTGCATTCAAAGTATGCGATGATGAATATTATTAGTTATTTGTTACTATCAATAATTTGACTGAAAACTGTAGAATTTTTTTTTTTTTTTTTTTTTTTTAAAGAAGTGAGCATCTTTTAAATTGAATAAGAGAACAATCTTGTTAAGAACAGTCACATTACTCAAATTAAGACACCAAGCATCATTTTCGAATGGCTGTGATGTGTGCCCGTCAAATTTGACAGCATTATCATTACAAGTATGATTTTAATATCACTCTTCAGAGGCATGACTTGGTCAGCTTGTTTTACTGCTTTGCTTTGATGCCGTGGCTTAGTTGGAATTATTTTTCTTACTCTCATCTTTTTCAGGTGAATAAGAACAAGAAGTGGCGAGAACTGGCCACAAATCTGAATGTTGGGACATCTAGTAGTGCGGCAAGCTCACTGAAGAAACAATACATCCAGTGTCTGTATGCCTTTGAGTGCAAGATCGAGCGTGGAGAGGACCCACCACCTGACATTTTCTCCAATGACCCCAAAAAGAACCAGCCCAAGATTCAGCCACCATCTCCAGGTTTGTGTCATATCTGGAGACCCCATAAAATGCCATTTTCTGCAGTTTGACTTCAGGGTGAATGGCTTGACCAAATACTGTCTGTACCATTGAAACCATTTAGTTTTCTCTAAGTTTTTTGTCCAAAATTTGGTCTGTTGTCTTACTTCACTGGATCTGAATATAGTTTATGAATTCATTGTCTCAGTATTACATTTCAGTATGCTTAGTCACATTTAACTCTGGAGACAGAGGGTGTTTCAGACACTCTAATGTAGTCTTTTCTCCAAATTACACCCATAGATTTCCAAAAACATATTTTCAGATGTGCTGATACATTGTGAAAATACTAAACATTTCAAGCCAAGACTTTTGAGCTCAGAACTGAATAAACAGTGTGTTTGGCTACACACTGGTTAATACAGTTTTTAGACATTGGCGGAAAAAATGAGCTGCACACTGACTCATGCTGCAAAACGTGTCTGCCCTCTCACAAGGTGTGTGTGTGTGTGTGTGTGTGTGTGTGTGTGTGTGTGTGTGAAAGGTAGACATTTAAGGTTTCCTGGTATGTTTAGTTTTTTTTTCTAGGATATCGTCTTGCAGAGTTATACAAGTATATTTTGTGGAATTTCTGTTTATTCCCCCCGGCTCCAGAGGGTTAAACATGCAGATGTAATGCCTTATCTAATACATGATACATGTAAGAACATTGGTTCATCGTTTTTTGAAGAAAGGTTTTTGTGCATGAAGTGATTTACAAGCATATTAAGAAATTCATGTTTTTCGCTGGCAGAAGCATCATTGCCCCATTTAATGTGCTCATAATCTGGCATGTTTTATTGAACCACATTTATTCTCATGTTAAATACACTTTTTATAGATCTTTCATCATTTCCTATTTTAGTTCCCTTGCGCTATATATCTCTTGCAGTTTGCCAGGATGCGGCTGGTGATTGTTCATTGCTTAATGGGCAGACTTGTTTGTAGTCATTTCTCGAGTGCTTTCGCCTGAGTGCAGTTCTGTAGGTGTTATTGTTTACTGTCCCAGGAGGGCTATGAGGTGATTTCATGTGCAAGAAGCAAATGACTGCTCATGAAACACCAGAACTTGCAGGAGAATCCACCAGTTTTTAAAGATTTAAGCAAAACCATTCAAGGTGTGATGTTAAAACTAGGTCATTCTAGATAAACATGCAAGGTCTGCAGTGGTGACAGGAATCGGATGTCTGAAGTGTTTATTTGCTCTAAATACTACCTCACATTATAATTACACATTAAATTGTTGCAGGGAAAAGGTGATTTTCTCAGTGACGACCTTTGCGGATTCATTGGTTGTTGACATGCACTTTTAGCTCTACCCGTTTTCCAGTTTGGAAGGTTATGGTGAGCTAATATGGTGTGTGTACTCAGACGGTAAACAAATTCAGCCTGAATAGTCAGGTATAACACTGGTGCAGGTCACTGTGTGGAGGAAATGGCATCATTACGATTTCGTAATCCTTCCATGCTAGCTGGTGGATAAAATGTCTCTAAGGAAAGAATTGATTAGGTTTACAGGGGAAGTGGATGACTAAGAAGGGAATCCTCTGTGATGTGCAGTGTGTGTGTTTGGCAGTGAGATAGAGTGTGTGTTTGGCTGTTATGTGGAGTGTCTGTATTTGGCTGTGATGTGGAGTGTGTGTATTTGGCTCTGGGTCAGGGACAGAGGCCCTGGAGAGCTGAACTGAGCCAGAAAAAGATGAATGAGGAAAAACTGGGGGAGGGGTAGTGGAGAGAGATGGAGGAGGGTGGTTGAGTAACACGGTCCCCCAGCCTTTATTCTCTCATCTTTTTTTTCATTTCTGTGATTCCCCTCTTCCCTCCCCTTCCTTCTTTTATCAGTGTTGGAGGGAAATCCTCGCCCAGAGGAGAAAACGAAGGGAGAGGGTGTGTGTGTGTGTGTGTGTGTGAGAGAGAGAGAGAGAGAGAGAGAGAGAGAGAGAAAGTGAGGGAGTGAGTGAAGTGAGATCAGAATAAATCTGACCTGGTAATGACCCGTGTGTGTGTGTGTGTTCAAGTTAATGAATGAATGCATGACTCATCAGCCAGTCGTGCCAACAGTGAGTCCTTCAGCTGGGCTCAGGATAAGAATTCACATTCGACAGACATGCATACCAATGCAGACTGTTTATACAAGCTTTCTCTGTCATATTCCAACTTAAGCCTGAATTATCCTGCTTTGTGTCTGTAAACTGGTGCAGGTGTATAGATGTTCATGCTCACACATGGGTCCCCAGTAGGAGCAGTATCCAAAACACAATGTACAGAAACAAAGAAAATGACAAGTTTTCTCCTTTTGTCTCCAAGATCTAATACATCATTGTTTTTGTAATAGTCTGAAGATGGATGGTATTAATGTGCAGTTAAGATTTTGAGTTCTGGTTCAGGGTCGGTGAGGATTTCTAGCTGTGTGTGTGTGGGTGGTTTTGAATTAGCAGATACATATATAATGGATTATTTTGAGGACCGTGCATGTGGGTATGGTTATGGAGGCATGTTGATGTGGTTTTGGAGGCACAAGCGTGTGGGTGTTGGTGGGGCGTTGGAGGCACACGTGTGGGGGTGGGGTTTATAGATTAACATCATCTAGCTTTGTTTCCTGAACACAATGCAAATGTATTTAGTGCATTTCTTGGTGTTTTTTGTATTTGTGTAATAGCAGCCAACAATGTTCACCAACATCCCTTTTCGGCAGACTGCAGTGAAGCACAAGTCAGCATATTAACTCTGGAGAAACATGATTCATTTCACAGAAAATAAGAAAGTACAGGAGTTCCAAACTAAACCCCCTGTTCAGGTCATCAGTGCAGACGTAGCCTTGTGTCCAGTACTGAAAAGGCACAGAAGAGCTCGGGGTGATGTCGAAGTCTTACACTTCATTATCTGCTGCATTGTGTTGTGATTATTTATTTGAATGTTTATTTTGTAAACTGAAAAGTTAATCAAAGCTTTTTGGCAGTTGATTTAGTGCCTGTGTCGCACTGATTTTTGTACATTTTTGGTGCTAATTGAGTATTTTTGTCTGATGCATATTGAGTAGCAATATTTGCAGAAGTATTTATCAGCCTTTATAGACACAAGTCCCCAAAAGCACAAATCTGCTCTCTGTGGGCCTATGGCTAAATTGATAGTGCCTGAGGTCGGCCTATTGTTAGCGTGTGGCTCAGTAGCAGCAGTGGGGGAGGATCTGGCATGCTGGGACACTGAACTGAAAGCTGAGAAACGTTTTTTATTTATTTATTTTTTTTATGAGCACAAAGCCAGCAGCGAGCTTCCCCTTGGCGATGGGGGGTAAACTCCTCAAATGGAATTAAACACTGCCAGAATCAGTGTGCCAGCAGTGCCAAGAGAAACGCCAGAAGTGCTGAGTCTCATAATGATGAGGCTAGCACATTCTTGGAGTGCTTTTCAAGCATGCTGTCATGCAGCGCTTCACTGCATGCCTACACGCCTTTCTTGAATTTTAGCCACACTTTAAACACTTTGAAGTTCTTTCTTTTGGTTCAGTCTTCACTGTTCATTGAAATTTGTTAAGGGGCCTGTCTCTGACATGTTTGCACTGTTGACATAGTCCTGTCTAATTTAAAAACTTTACATTTAAATCTTGTTTTTGTTTGTTTTTTTTTTTTAAAGTTCATAAGACTCTTTGACGCTTTGTGCTGGATGTCAGATGTAAGGTTTGGTTTACTTAGTACTGATGCCACTCCATCACATTCCAAATGTGTAGGTCCAGGTGGTGGTCCATTTCTGTAGTCACTGACCAATGTACACA
The DNA here is from genome assembly GCA_036984385.1 of Crenuchus spilurus. Classification (NCBI taxonomy): domain Eukaryota; kingdom Metazoa; phylum Chordata; class Actinopteri; order Characiformes; family Crenuchidae; genus Crenuchus; species Crenuchus spilurus. The sequence goes on from BRDA01006526.1 coordinate 136,462, forward strand.
CACAAAGTGACCTCCATATTGAACCTGTCTGCCGTGAAACACACACTGTGAGCACACTTGCATGGACCGGTGAGCAGCCCTATCCATGGTGCCTGGGGAGCAGTTGGTACTGGAGGTTAGGATGCTTGCTCCATTGTATTCTGTTCTGACCTTTGGTCACAAAGCTGCTCCCTTATCTCAAGTCTATGGCTGTTGCACTGTGCAGTTCTGTATTCTCTGGAGATTATATAAGCTGTACAATGGAATCCCTTTGTCAGTAATGGGTGCGTGTTAAAACAATAGTAATATTTCAGTGCACCCCAGTTTTTCTCAACAGACTAGACCAGCGTTTCTTAATGCTGTTTGTTTGTACACCTTTTTACAGACTTTTCTTGCCTTCAAAGTGTGATTATATTTAGGTGAGTGTGAATGTTTTAATCTCTGCTCATGGTGAAAATGGTGGTTTTGCAGGAAACCTTGAAAGTCATTTGTTCCTGGTGCTGTGTGTCGAGAAAGCTGCTTCATTTTCACTTTATTCCCTCTTTGTAAAGTTCTGTGAAGGAGAGAAGGTGGTTCTTGCATTGAAAGTGTACCATTTTATCCCATACAACTAATAAATCATCCCAAGTGAGAGTAACTCCTCATTTGTAGGTTTCTGCATACACAACACACCCAATAACTGCTGTTCATACCTATTAGAGTGCCTACCAGAGTAACAAAACAGTAATGAAAGTATGAGCCTAGTGACCACTGCCACCCCTTTATTGTCATCCAGTAATGATGCTGTCACCTAGAATTTTGCAGAAACTGAGGGGAACAAGAGTGACGCAGACCTACACAACCTGTGTTATGTTAATCGGTCAATGTCTTCAGTGTTGGACTGAACTATTCAACATTTCAAGTGTGAAAGTACTCAAAACTTCACCAAACATTATATGTGGTCTGTTATGATCCTATAAATAAGATATTTCTAACTGACTTGTCTGTGTGTCTCTCCTTCCAGCGGGATCTGGGTCTTTACAGGGCCCTCAGACTCCCCAATCAACAAGCAGCTCCATGGCTGAAGGAGGAGACCTGAAACCTCCCACCCCTGCTTCAACACCGCACACCCAGATGCCCCCGATGCCTGGTGGACGGTATGTGAACAACCTTATAAAACATTTAGTCATTAAGATGATTGACACAAATATTTAATATGGATAGTTTTTTTGAGTATGGTCTCCTCTAATGATGGCCTTTGAATTAATTAAGAGACTATTCCTCACAGGAGCAGCGTGAATCTTCAGGACCCCTTTGCTGATGGTGGAGATCCTGCCTTTTCTAGACGGAACTCTATGACGCCCAACTCTGGATTCCAGCCCGGTATGGGTGGACCACCAGATATGATGGGTCGCATGGGTCCCTATGAACCCAATAAGGATCCTTTTGGTGGTATGCGGAAAGGTGAGCATTTTTGGAAATGAAGTAATTAAGTCTTCACAATTTAAGATGTCAGTATGTTTGGTAGAATGTGATGTTAGTCCGGTTCCAGATTTTTATTATTTTGCTTTAAAAAATTAATACCATAGAAAGCTTCTTCACTGTATCCACCTTATTTTCATCAGCTGGTGAGCAGTTCATGACTCCACCTCAAGGCCCTAACAGTGGAATGGGAGAGCAGTATAACAGAGGGCCTCCAGGCCCAATGGGTAACATGCAAATGGGCCAAAGACAGCAGTATCCTTATGCACCAGGATATGACAGAAGGTATAACATGTTGTTTGCATGGATGGCAACAAACTTTTAAACAAACTTTGAGCACATAATTACATTCTGCACTCTCCTTGCAGACAAGAGCCTGGTATTGGTCCAGATGGCAGTATGGGACCTGGAACTCAGCAACCCAACATGATGCCTTCCAGTGCCGATGCAGGGATGTACTCACCTAACCGTCCTCCACAGCAGCAAAGGTGGCGATTACTTGTTTGTTTGCAAAACTATTACAAATGCTGCCGTTGTTTAGTTTTAGGGGTGCAGGTATGATGACTGGTACCAGTGGCAGATGACATGGCCATGACATAGCTACGTAATTATAGTAAACGTTTCCATTATTTTATGTACATAGTTTACATGAGCCTTTCAAAGCAATAAGCCACTAGAACTAGAAATCTCATTAGATTTTTTAATGGTATGTTCATTACTGTAACAGTGCTGTGCTTTATGTATGCAGTTACAAGTCTGCTTATCCGGAGGGGGAATTACATATGTGATGGCGATGGCCATTATTTGCAAAGAAAAGTGACTTTTACAAGTAAAAAAAAAATTAAGTTCATTATTGGTTGAAAAAGGCTGTAATTGGGATGTTGAACTGATGATCATAAAGAAAATCTGTTCATTAGTGTTATTGGCAGTGATGTATTGTGCACCCCATACTTCATTTTTTATTCTGCTTTTGTAGGCACGAATCTTATAGTAATCAGTTTCCTGGCCAAAGTGCTCCCCCTGGTGGCCCATACCCGAATCAACAGCCAGGAATGTATTCTCAGCAGCAGCCGGTTTGTACAGCACCAATCACCTAATTGTTTCATTTATGTAGTTTAAGTAACGTGGACTGTTATATTGTGCAGATGTGACAGTTGTATCTCTTCACTTGCAGAATTTCACACAAAAAAGATCTGTAGACGGTGGTTATGGTCCCCCAGCAAAGCGTCATGAAGGTGAAATGTATCCATTCAGTGGACAGCAGCAACAGGGACCTCAGCCTTCATGTGGTCCCCAGTCCCAGCAGGACATGTACAACCAGTATAACACTTACCCTGGCTCAGACCGACGTCCACCTGGTCCACAGAGTCAGTTTCCCTTTGGTTTTGGTCGGGAAAGGGGACCTAATACTGGAGGTCCTAACTCCCAGTCCTCCATGCCACCACAGATGATGGGCACCCCCATGTCATCTGTTCCGGATGGGCCACAGGGTCCCATATGGCAAGGACGCAATGAGATGAACTATCCAAACTACCCAAACAGACAGGGCCCTCCCGGAGTTCCCCCTCAAGGTCCAGGCTACCACAACATGAATCGTTCTGAAGACATGATGCCTTCAGAACAGCGCATGAATCATGAAGGTCCCTGGCCTGCTCACGTCAACCAGAGGCAGGCTCCGTATGTACCTGCAGGTTCTGGTCCCCCCATGAGTAGAACACTGCAGTCCAACTACCAGTCCTCTCAAAACCACATTCCACAAGTGTCCAGCCCAACACCCATGCCAAGGCCTATGGAAAACAGGACGTCGCCTAGCAAGTCCCCCTACATGCACTCGGGGATGAAGATTCACAAAGCTGGGCCTCCGGTCCCAGCCTCACACATAGCCCCACCACCTGCGCAACCTCCCTTGATAAGACGAGATATAGCCTTTCCACCTGGCTCTGTGGAGGCTTCACAACCCATTCTCAAACCACGTCGCAGGCTAACAATGAAAGATATTGGTAAGATGCCTTATTGAGATTCTTATTAATATATCATCATATTTGGATGCGTTATATTTTTTTTTTAACGTTTATATATTATTAGGAACACCAGAAGCCTGGAGAGTCATGATGTCCCTCAAATCAGGCTTGTTAGCTGAGAGCACTTGGGCCTTGGACACCATCAATATTCTTCTGTATGATGACAACAGCATTTCCACCTTCAATTTGTGTCAGGTGAGATTTCTGTGATTGCAGCACCATAAATAAATCCAGCATAGTGTACTGTAGCTTATGTGCACTATACAAACTTGAATGTTGATATATTATGATTCTAGTCTGAATCACATTCTCTGTTGTCTTTCAGCTTCCTGGATTCCTTGAACTGATCGTGGAATACTTCCGTAGATGCCTTATTGAGATCTTTGGCATCTTAAAAGAATATGAGGTTGGAGACCCTGGGCAACGTACACTGATCGACCCAAATGCTGTAGACCCAGAGATGTCTGATGACGAAGGTCCTGAGATGGAACAGATGGACGAGGATGATGAAGAGGATGAGGATGATGAAGAGGAGGAAGAGAAGAGCAGTGACCAAACATTACAGATCCAGGTGAAGCAGGAGAAGGATGAATCTGCACATGGTCAAAAATCCAATGAGAAGTCTGAAGAAGATGTGAAAGAAGGGCAGATTTCAGCTAAGGAACCTTGCTCATCTGCTCCATCAAACGACAGCAGTGTGCCACAGGAGAAACCCAAACAGGCTAGCAAATTTGACAAGCTTCCCATCAAGGTAGTGCGGAAGAAAGATCCATTTGTAATTGGACGTGCAAGCAAGTTGGGCCGGCGGCAGGCTTTTGACAGTGGCCTGATTCACTGGAGCGTTGGTGGAGGTGACACTACAGAGCACATCCAAACTCACTTTGAGAGCAAGATGGAGCTGCTGAAGCCTTCTAAACGGCTGCTTGTCAACACTGAGTCCCAGAAAAAGGCAACTCCTGTGACAGAGCCTGTTACTGAAGAGACTGCAGAAAAGGTTCAGATGAGTATACAGTTGCAAGAACAGCAACCAGAATCTCAACCTCAAGCTTCTTCAGACAAACAGTTGACAGAGGAGAAGAACCCAGCAACAGCTAGTACATCCACTAGCATAGCAACAACTATTGACGATGTACTGTCTGCTCGGCCGGGTTCAGTAACTGAAGAAGCCATGAGAGGCAGTGTTGAGATTGACAAGGAGAAGAACAAGTTCCTTTTTGGCATCGACCCAGCACAGCAGAGCAGCAGTGTGAAGATCCTGGAGGATGAGCCACACAGCAAGGATGAGACCCCACTGTGCACATTATCACACTGGCAGGATGCACTAGCCCGCCGGTGCATTTGCATCTCCAACATCGTCCGGAGCCTGTCCTTCATCCCTGGCAATGACCATGAAATGTCCAAGCATCCAGGCCTGCTATTGATTCTTGGTCGTCTAGTGCTACTGCACCACCGGCACCCTGAGCGCAAACAAGCTCCAGTGACCTATGAGAAAGAGGAAGAGGAGGATGAAGGGGTTAGCTGTGAGCGAGATGAGTGGTGGTGGGACTGTCTAGAAATTTTGCGGGAAAACTGCCTGGTCACACTAGCGAACATCTCAGGCCAGCTGGACCTGTCCATCTACCCTGAGAGCATCTGTCTACCCCTACTGGATGGCCTTCTCCATTGGGCCGTATGTCCCTCGGCTGAAGCCCTTGACCCTTTCCCCTCACTAGGGCTTAATGGAGCACTCTCCCCCCAGAGACTAGTCCTCGAGACCCTCAGCAAGCTCAGCATCCAGGACAACAACGTTGACCTCATTCTGGCCACGCCACCATTTAGTCGTTTGGAGAAACTGTACGGCTCCTTGGTGCGTCTGGTTGGGGACAGAAAGGTGCCTGTATGCCGAGAGATGGCCGTGGTGCTCCTGGCCAACCTGGCCCAAGGTGACAGCCTTGCGGCTCGGGCCATCGCCGTACAGAAAGGCAGCGTCGGAAACCTCTTGGGCTTTCTGGAGGACAGTTTAGCAGCCACACAGTTTCAGCAAAGTCAGGGCTCACTGTTGAGTATGGGGGCACACTTTGAGCCTACAAGTGTGGACATGATGCGGCGGGCTGCTCGGGCCCTGCACGCCCTTGCCAAGGTGGAAGAGAACCACTCGGAGTTCACGTTGTACGAATCACGGCTACTGGACGTCTCGGTATCACCCCTCATGAACTCACTGGTGTCCCATGTGATCTGTGATGTACTGTTTCTGATTGGCCAGTCATGACAGCTGTGGGGTGGGTTTTTGTCCCCCCCTCCTTTTTTCGTTTTTTTTTTTTCACATCTGCGTGCAAATGGAGACAGTGAAGCAGTGAGAATGACTTGACTGTGTATGTACGTTTTTTTTTTTCTTTTTTTGTTTTTCCTTTTTTAATTTATGCAAATTCACCTCAGATTCCACTGTCTGTCCTTTCTACCTTTTGCTTCTATCTAAAGGAAGGATTTCACAAAGTCGTAGTGAATTTAACACATGGATTAAACAAAGAGAAACTAATATGGATGAGCGGTTTGAGACCCTAGCCTGCGAGAGTGTGCTGCCCTTTGGGAAGGACTTTTTTAACTAAATAAAGTAGATTAAAAAATGAAATAAGAAATAAAACAAAATTAAACTGTAACCAAAGTTGCTGTTACGTTTACAGTGAGTTTGGGAATAAAAGTGCCCGTGTCCTCCCTCAGGCTGGCTGGACTGGCGGGCGCAGAGACCACCATTATCTAGTTTGTGTTTGGAGGCTAAACGGTTTCAGACTCTTGTGTGTGATATGAGTTGCTGTAACTTGGATGATATATACACTCAGCCCTAAAGGAACCAGGTCATCGCCTGTGAACAGACATTTGTAAATGGAGGCCTGTGCAGTAGATTGTAGGACTTTTTTGTACTGTACACCTTAAAAAGACAAACTGTAAACATACTGTAATAATACTGTTTCACACTGAGAATGCTGGCTTGGCAGCAAAAACTGTAGTTTTGAAAAATTTTAGTTCATGTTGAGAGAGGAAAAAACGGCTTTCCCCCCAAAGTATCGTGAACCTACAACACCCCGACCTCTTCTTTGTCCCTCGATTGTATGACTTGACCCGTAAAGAAATCACCTCTTGGGACTGGTCTTGAGCTCCAGGTGCAGTCCAGGCTGCAGTGTAAATAATGATGTTGTATATTACACTCTTTGCTCTCTCTCTCTCTTCCTCTTTCTCTCTCACCTTATGGCGCTCTTCACCATTTTTAATCTTTGACAAATTAAAGGTTACACTTAAGATCCCTACATTGCGCATTGCCATGTGTTTATTTAACTCCGTTTCCTTCTCATTGTTCAGGGGCACAGACTTTTTGCTCTCACTGTGACCCCAAACAGATCAGTTCAGGTGTAGAGTAATATCAAACATGTGTAAGGCTCTGACTGAGCTTTACATTCAACCAAACGAACATAGGCAATCCCTAAAGGAGTCATCCCACCCCCCAGTGCTATGGATTCTGCATATTTGTATTTCAAACGATGTAGCTAAGACTTGATGTAAATTCCTTTTTTCCTTTTTTGGCTTAATGAATATCATTTATTCAGTATGAAATCTTTATACTATATGTTCCACGTGTTAAGAATAAATGTACATTAAATCTTCGTAAGACGTTTGTGATGGATTTATTTATGAATATTGATGCTTTAGATGAGGTATGGTTGGATGCAGTGTAACATGGCTTTTGGAACATGTTAAAGGTTGCCTTTTGCCACGAGATTTGCCCTGAATGTGATGCTGTTAAAGAAGAAACCTAGTATTGGTCATCTGTCATTACAAATGCATAAAGTGTCAAAAACATCAGAGTATCACTTTGGAATATGTGCTTATCCTTTATGTCCCTATGTGGACAAACACCTTTAGAACAGATCCTGAGATCATCGAATGTAACACCAGATTTCATTACCACCTGTGTCTCCTGTTGTGGCCCACTGTGGCTCATCTATATTACAGTACGCTGGTGTTTACACTGCTTCTGACATTCTCTGGGAAATGTCAACATGGGAGACATTTGTAGAGAAAGTGAGGATGGAAGATAAGAGTGGGTCAACAAATGCACACTTCACCTTATAGAGCATAAATAGAAACATTTGAGGTCAAACATTTCCAGTGTGTTCTAGCGTGCTGCTGCTGTCAGCGAAGGCCTTTGGGGAGTAACATGGGGGATGGAACTGAGATTTTAGATTATGCCATGTTTTGGCACTGTAACGTAAAACTAGTGTAATCCTGTAATGATTTATGCATAATCACAGAAATAACTGGGGAGTGAAATTGTAGGTTGACGTACCAAAAACAATTGTTTTGACTATACAGTAGAACCTTGACTTACACGTCAATCAACTTCCTCAAATCATGAAGCAAAAAAATCTACTGAGCAGCAGCTCTTTGAAAATTCGTAATGAGCGAGTGAGCTTACGCCACCCGCCACTAGTGAGTGCCAAAATCTGTTGAGAAGAAGAGGTTGTGTTGGTGCCGTGCAACACTTTCCCCACTCATTTTCTACACATTTTGAAAGGGAGGAAGAAACAAACCTCCTTGGACAGGTTTTATTGAAACATCCTGCAAGGGAAATTGGAGAGAAGGCACAAGTCAGTGAAAAAGTAGCATTAAGTTATGAGCTCTGTCACAGAACAAATTAAACTTGTAAGTTGAGGTTCCACTGTGTTCAGTATTTTTATCTCTTACAACATGGAACTGACTGTGGTGGTGGTGTGCCTTTGAATGGGAAATATTAACTCATTTCAATATGCTGCTGTCTCGTATGGTGCTAGCTGAGCATTTTGATTGTGTTGATAGGTGTGGCTGGTGGGAGGGGACTGTGCTGCTGTTTTTTTTCCAATTAAAATTATTTCCTGAATCTAATGATTCAGATTTGTTTAGCATACATGTGTGAATAGATTTATTACATATATTAAACTTTCGAAGATGAAATGCTGTTTGTTGCTGCCATCTAGTGGATGTTTTCTGCATTACAGCTAAACTGAATATGACTAATTACAGTCTGTCTGAAATATAACTGGTCTGGATCTGTGGAGCAGAAAGAAGGCAGATGAATCAGTATAGTAAGTTAAAAGTCTTGCTTACTAGACTAATATGATTACTTCCTATCAGATTAACCCATATTAAATATTAAATATCGGTAGTGATGCTGTAAGAATTTTAGGAGGTGCTCTTGTAATGTATTTTTTTCTCACTTTTATTCAAATTTAAACCTATAGCAGCTATTGTTTATGACTAGTTCAGCTAGCAGTTCCAATGGTACAACTGTAGGTGGGCTTAATTGTAACAGTTGTAATATCTGGCACAAAACTATACTGTTGAGAGCCAGGTGAGCTTCCCGTCCTCGGTTGTGCAGGTTCCTCCTCTTCAACATTTGATGGATATAGCCACCCAGGTGCTTGTTCAGTCTCTTGTCATCGCAATACTTCACTACTGCAACTTCCTATGATCTTCCTATGGGAGCCATCAGGCCCACTTCATCTGATCCAGAATGCAACTGCTCAGCTGGTCTTTAATCAGCCCAAGTTCTCCTATGTCGCTCCACTGCTGTGTTCACTTCACTGGCTTCCTGTAGCAGTTCTCATCAGATATAAATCCCTGATGCTCGCCTACAAAGTAAGAAATGGACCCGCGCCTCCATACCTAATGGCAATGGTTAAGACACCATAAGCTCTTTGGGCTTTCAGTATGGCTCAACTTGACAAGCCATTCTTCAAAACACGTGGATGAATAGCATCAACACTCTTCTCTGTCCTAACACCCAGGTGGTGGAACAAACTCCCACTGACTGTTCAAACAGCAGAGTCCCTCACAGTCTTCAAACACAGACTGAAGATCATCTCTTTGTCGAGCACTTAAGTGAGCACTAGTTTAAAACTCTTATTGTAATGCTCTTATATTGTGTTTAATTGTCTATCTTTCTTTCTAGGTATTAGTGATGGTTTTGTTCTAACTGAACTGAAGAGTAGTTTGGACTCTATACCTGTCTGTACTAGCTAAGATAATTCTCTTAATGGAAACAAAGCACTTTTGTTCGCTCTGGATAAGAGCATCTGACATGCCGTAAATGTACACATATAATAAATATGATGAAGCTCCTTTAGGGTGAATCTCGGGGAAATGTTGGTCTGATTGCCACAAAACAATCTCAAGCTTTTTAATGTCATTGTGCACACACTCCCCTTGTGTATTATCCTATCATAAACTTATAATACTGTAGGTTTTCATTAGTATTTGTTCTGACCTCTTGAAGCTCTGGAATAGAATTTTTTTTTGTCTTGTTTAACTGTTTTGCATGTTTATCTGTTACACAGGAGAATGAGAGGCCTTCAGGAAAGCAGGAATTTCACCCTCATCCACTAGACCTCTCTGTGTGTGAAGATTCCTGTCCTGCCTGGAGCCTCAGCATCTTCCTCACGACTCATAAAAGAGTAAGCAGGACATGGAGAGGAAGAGTGGTTGCCTAGCAACAGCTACAGGCCCACATTGGTGGAGAGAGAAATTGAGGCGTTAGAGAATATCTAAACCAGTCTGTCCAGATTTAGAGAAAAGTATTTGTCAGCGCCTTGGCAGCCAGTTCTTCTGGGTCACATCTGTCTTGTTTATCACAGATGAACGAACAGACGGTCACTCCTTTTGAGCTTGTTCAGAAACAAAGACGTTGGGGCTGTTTCTGAACATTTAAAGACCCTGAGCATCATTCTGTCTGCCTACCATCTGAATAGTGTTTTTTTTTTTTTTTTTTTTTTAAACAAGGATAAGGAAAATAGTTGGATTGCATCCCAAAATAGGAAATCTGTATGAAAGCCACTCCTCTAAGCTCTCCCTAACTGACCCATATTATACAAAAAAATAGCCCTGACAGAGTCGGTGGAGATGAGGAATAGCAATATTGTTGAATCTTGACTCCAGTCCTGAGTATCCGTATTCGTCCAGTCTTTCAGTTCTGCATAATTATTCCACAAACCAGGATTCCTCAATAATAAATAATAAACAGTACTGTGTTTATTTCAGTGAGAATACGCTCACAGAACCTAATGCAGGGTTTAAGATCCCAGAGCCAGAGCCCAGCCCAGTTTGCTCATTTCTCTGCTCTGACACATTGAAATTTCTAAATACTTGTTGAGTTGAATCAACTGTGTTTGAGCAGGAAAATCACACATAACACATTTCTCAGATGATCAGAGCACTGCAGCTACCCCTACTGTCAGGACTGGTAAACTATTTCTGCCTTTTTCAGTCCCTGATTTTTATGTTGTGCCTTTAGTTGCTAAATCAGTAGCATAGCATTGAAGTTATATAAGACATTGTTGTGTTCTCTTTAAAACAACTACATTATCAATTTTGTTTTATTATAATGTATAGTGTCTCACTGTAAATGTATATTATCTGCTAATTGATGCAAATGATCAAAAATATCTAGTTAAAATGAATAATCATTATTTAGCATCGAAATTATTACATCACTGTGTACTTTGCATACTGGGCTGGTCCAGGATATGCGTGAACACTGTTCTTTCCTCCCACCCACCCATTTTATGCTTCTACTGTGTAAAAGTTAAAGTGTAATTTTTTATCAAGATAAGTTGATATTTGGGTTCAGTGCTCAATCAAATGAAATCATATTGATTGCAAATGTAACTTTTACTAACAATATCAGTGACTGTAAACAATGCTGCTTAGTTTTAGTTTACTTACTGTAACCAACATTTACTGACTTTTTCTGTTTTTATGCTTTAGTATTAAATATTCATTACATCTCAAGTATCAAGTATTACAATCAAGTATTTGTGATGCTGTTGATGACTCACATACTCAGTCATAGTGAGCATCACAGCTCTACTCAACAGTTTAGTTGGTAATAAAATAGTTTGTTGTACAGAAAGCAACTTTTTATGATGTCTGTATAAACTGATGATGATCACTTATATGAGACACTTTGTTTGTATTGAGCCTAAATATTGAGTCATTTTCAACATTTTTTCACCACATTGCTAATTAAAATAAGATGACGGGAGTTAGATTTTTTGGAAGTCAAACATTTTGGACCAAGCTGCATACCAATTTCATTGTCGTCAATCAGATCCTTAATTATTTCCAATATTATGAATTATGAACTGAATTGAGTACTCTAAAGCAGATAAATATGTACATAATTGCTAGTTTCCCAGAAATGCTTGATTGCATTTTTATAAAAAATTTTCAAGTAGGGTCACAAACTTTTACACACCATTCTCTCTGGGAGATTTACGAAGAAAATTGGATGCAGCAGAGACACGGAATTAAATCAAAGTCTGTGTAGAACTTGACCTTTCCTGATCAGACTAGTCATTTCAGTGTGGTACTGTTTCTCATTAAAGACAATGAGCTCTATATGTTGTTCAGCCTCGCAGGTGCAGCTGTGAAATTAAACATTTGCAGAGTACAGCAGATGTTTGAGAAGTAGCCCAGTTTGCAGAACATTTGTCACTCATAAAATAAAAATTTTATCACAATTTCTTTAGTGACTTTTTTTCCCTAAAAAATAAATAAATAAATAAAATGCTTACTTTTAATAACCCGGCTGTTATTGTAAAAATACAACCAAATAGCACCCAGTTATTAAGGGCTCACAAACTATTCAATGTGGTTTAGGACACAGTGGTGTTTTCTTCTGCTGTACCTACATTTAAGTGCCAGTTGGAGCAAGTACATATGTTACAGTATAAGTACGGATACATAACGGGAAGTTGCACTGTAAATTACAGCGAATTACACACTAAAACTGGGCTGTTATAAAGTTTTACCAGCAATATCAATTATTCTTATTGAATCAGGATTTTAATGTTATCTCTCTTTCCCTTTGCTGCAGTTTTCTGGTAAGGCTTTACACAAAATATTAGAACATTGCTGTGAAGTTTTAGTTGCTATCAGCTGTTCGTGTGGTCAGTACTAGTGCTGGAGGTTCAGGCCTAGTCCACACGTAGCCGGGTATTTCTAAAAACGAATATCTCCCCTACATCGTTTTCAAAAATAATATCATACACTCGAGATCGTTTTAAGAAAAGTTTTCATCCACATGAATCCGCATAAATACGCCGTAGAGTGTTGTCATAAAGACCCCAAGCGCATAGATGGCAGTGTAACACAAAGCTAACGCCCATGTCAGCCAATCAGAATCCTTCAAAACAGAAAAGTAAGTAACAATAAACTTCTCCTTTGCTCCTCCACGTACTGGAGAAGCTGAACTTGTAAAAACAAACATGCAAAGAGTGTTTGAATTAACATAAAAATGAAAAATTATTTGCTGGCGTTCATCCTTCCACAGCAAGGCAGTCAATTACAGTGGTCGCGCATATGACATCACAGTATCATTTGTTCTGGACTCTAAAACGCCGTTTTCACACATACACACGCAAACGCAAAAACGGAGTTTTCCAAAATCTCCACTTTGGCCGGAGTTTTCATAATCATTCGTTTTTGGTGGTGTAAAACTGCGTTTGCATGTGGACGAAAGGCCCAAACGCATGCAAATATATGCGTTTATTGAAATATCCGGCTACGTGTGGACAAGGCCTCAGTTCTGGATTGAAATGCCACTAAAAAGGTATTTAAATAGAGCTCCAGCACTCCAGGGAAATACAGTTCCACTGCTTCACAGCTCAGTGCTGAGGTGCTTTACTGCCCTCTAGCTGACACATGCCATGTTACATACAAGCTGTGTGTGCAAAGCTGGAACATCTGTGTGAATAATAGGTAAATCTTAGGAGATTTGGGATATTATGTCAGGTTTCAGATTTTGTCTTTATATTCCACATTAAATAATATTTATCATGCCAATGGTTGCCCTGTTCGGGGCTTAGTTAGGATAGTGTCATGCCTTGCTCTTCATCCAGTGAGGGGATAGTGGACTAACTGCGACCCTGATAAGGATTAAGCAGGTGGGATGATGGATGGATGCCATAATATCAACATATTGGACCTAGAAAACCACACAAAATCATGTTTGAAAAATGTTTTTTCACATATCCAATGAAGAATTTTAAATACTGAAAATAGAAATATTCTTGGCGAATGTGTGTGTGTATATATATATATATATATATAATGATTATAAAAATGAGATAAAATGATATATATTGCATGTACAGAGTGGCGGAAGGGTTGGATAAAACACACGGGGCTATAACCCTGTAGCCCGGCCCTAGTACCACCCCTGGCCAGCTCTATGGCAGAACTACATTACAGGACTTGCATTCTCAGAGTGTGAGGGATTCTTAAATGGTAGAACATAATGCCTGTAGAACAGATTCAGCAGATCCAAACGTTTTTGTCTTTTGTCTCAAAATATTGATATGAAGACAAATGGAACTACAGCCCCATCCTATAGTACCATATGATGTTATCTCAGTGTCTGTCTGGCCTATTGACATCAAACTAGCATGGTCTTTCAATCTAGCACTTTGGATGCAAGTTAACTATGTTCAACATGACTTTTTATGCTGTGATGTCTTGAACAGCTATGTCGTTTGATCTAGTGCTGGACTGATCAGCAACTTCTAATTTTAAAGTAATGTAATTCACTAATTTATAGGGTTGTCTGTGTGCACCATTCAACCATTACTAACCTTGTTGATTCCTAAAGGGCTCTTGAGTGCTTTTGAGTCATGTTGAACCTACACACTATTGTAATCATACCCTGGATTTAGTTTTGACCTTGGGAATGAACTTGCATAACTTAAACATTTTTCCTCAAAATCACAGTTTCAGATCATTATCTAGTCTCGTATGAGCTACATCTTAATCACAATATATGCAGATCTCCACGTTATTGCATGAAACGTTCATTAACATC
>BRDA01006527.1:7778-50355 GCA_036984385.1 Crenuchus spilurus
ATTGTATAGTATAATATATATTAATAGTTTTATAATAGTAATTTAAATTAACAGTATACTATGTATAATAATGTTTAATAGTAGGTCCTTTGATTCTGCAGGTCTTTCAGAGTTGCTATCTCTACTCTGGAATGCCTTGCCCGTCTCTTTTAGATTATCATCCTCTCTTTATGTATTGAAATCCAAAATCCTTAATTGACCTTATGTAATTCTCAATAAAAAGTTTTTGTTTTAATTTAATTATTGCAAAGAATCCTTGGGATTGTGAAAGGCACTATAAGTGTAACTTATTGTTATTGTTATTATTATTATTATTATTATTATTATTATTATTATTATTATTATTATTAGTAGTAGTAGTAGTAGTAGTAGTAGTAGTAGTAGTAGTAGTATTAGTAGTAGTAGTAGTAGTAGTAATAATAATAATAATAATAATGGCTGCTTGGAGTGTGGAGCTATTAGCCTGGAATGATGCACAGCTTCAGTGCTCAAACACCAGACAATTCTGGACCAAAAATCACCCAATTAAGGCACTCATGGGTCAGTTATAGCAATGATGAATGTATTGTGGGTCAAAACTGGCCCAGCTGTAAAATTCATGTTTAAAGTTTATGATAACATGTGAACTCTAGACCACATATGGTCCAACCTACCATGTAAAATATTTAAATATTATTTCTATTTTGGGCAAAAGCTGGCGCTATTACAGCCACCCATTTGCATCATTGCAACTGTTCTAAGTATTCTAAAGTGCTGCTTTAACTCAGATTAGATTGATGTGATTGATTTTGTAATTGCAGTGTCACACTGTGCAATTACAATATTTGCTACAATAGTTTTACGTAAATAATCACTGGAGAAGTCAGTGATCAGGCTGAACTGTATTTATGAGGGCTTTAATCATTTTTTCTCTGGATTTGTGGCTTCCATCAGTGGGGAGTGATTCATCAGATGGGGGCAGACTCACGCGCCCATATTCCTCCATCTATCATCACAGGAGCTCGTGCTGTAAACACACGAGACTCTCCAACAGCTCTGACATTCTGTAATGAGAGGCTGCAAGCTGCCAAATGTAACCTCTATAAAATGCTCGACTGCAGCTACACTGTGCCTGGGGAGGATGGATAATAATTTGAAGAATAAATAAACAAAACTCCAGAGCAGATTTTGGATGTAGGAAACAATAAGGGGGCTCGTCAAAAGCGGCCTAAACGGCGGCTGCCGCCTGACTGGAGGCCCTAATTGACGGACTTTCACCGTTTGGCAGGACGTAGCAGGCAGGGTGATTGTTTCCACAGTTTGCGGAGGCAAAAGGCCTAGCCAGGATTCCCCCCACCACTCCCACCAAAACCCAAAAGCATCTATCTTTAGCCCAAGCCTAGAGCTTTGGGCCCATTGTTGAGCACTGAGGCCCTCGCATTAATCCTTTAAAAAGGCTTCCGTGAATGGATCTGATCCGTTTCCCAAGGTGGCTTCCACCATGCTGGAGAATGGATAGCTTTATTAACAGTGACGGAGGGATCATTTTCTAAAAATATAGGCTGCACCCATCTAATAAATCATTTTGCATGGCCCTGATAAAGGAAAGGAACCACAAGGAATTAAAGTATCATGAGTGGAAACCACACGCTGGCAGCCAGTATGATGGGACTGGTACTGTCTGTGATTGAAATAGCATGTTCTCTTTGAGTTCCTGCTTCGGGAGAACTTAAATTATAGTGTCTCTGAAGTTTGAAAAATGCCTCCAGTATGAGGAAAGGCAGCGAGAAGAAAACCCTTCAGATATATGAAGAATAATCCCTTTATGGCTAAACAGGACCTTGGCACTTTGGGTTTTTTCATAAAAGGAAATCACCACAGGACTAGCAGGAATCCAAATGGTGACACAAGACTTTGGGAGAACCGAAGATCCATCTTGTTTGATAGGAACTCACCAAACCACTTTAGCCTTATCAAAGCCAACACCCGCTAACTCAACCTGACTTCCCCTAATTTCATCTGATTCACCAGAACTTGATGTCACTTCCAGTCACACTCAAAGCATCTTCAGCAGCTGTAGAGGAGAAAGAGAACCTACATGTTAACACTGGAACGTTTTACTGACCTATTTCTGTTACCTTTATTTTTCCAGAATAGCAATATTAGTATTTTTCTAAACGTCATGTTCACATTTTCTTTAACAGCTGCTCAGATTTCTCTTTAGTTCTTCAAAAGAAAACTGGAAATTTCTCATGTTGGCAGGTGATCATGACAAGCTAGTGAAGCAGGCTGCTGCCCCACAGTGTGGACTTTAACCTCAGCTTTAACCTCAGGATAACACCCCCCCTACACACACACACACACCTTTTATCTGTCATTCAATCTCTGAATGTCTGTCTCTCTCTTTCTCTTCTATCTGTCTGTCTGTCTCTCTATCTATCAACTATATATGTTTGTCTGTCTTTTTCTCTCTGTCTTTTTCTATCCCTCTCTGTCTGTCTGTCCTTCTCTTTGTCTTTCTCTCTCTCTCTCTCTCTCTCTCTCTCTGTTTTTCTGACTGTGTCTCTCTCTCTCCTTCTGTCTATCTCCCCCGTCCCCCCCTCTCCTTCTGTCTACCCCACTCCCCTTCACCCCCTCGCTCTCTGATGGAGAGTGAGATTAGGCCTGGAAGTATTCAGAGTGTTCTGGTGCTGGCGTGCTAACCGGTCCTTGCTCTGTGACTGACATGTGAATTGCAGTTTGCGGTAATGATAATAAGTGCGCAAATCCGAGCCAGAAACTAAGCTTTTCAGCCATCACCCATTCATATTTGGCACAAGTTTAAAAGGCATACACCCGAGCTATTTGAAGAGGCAAATAAAAATGACAAGCTAACTGTTAAAGAACTGCTGATTTTTCACATGTTGTTTTAAAAGCGTTTGCGGATATGCCAGACTTCTTCTCCTCCTTCTTCTTTTTTGTTCTTCATATTCCATTTTATTTTTCAGCCCCTCTTTACTAACTCCTCTGACATTTTCCCCCTGAAAATAAACCACATCCAGATATATGAACCACCCAATTTATCAGGGAAGATCTAAACACAGTAATGGCTGTGGTGAAGGGGGCTGTGATGAGAAATGTTTTTGCTTACAACAACTGAAATGAGAGTGAAAAATGTCGCTGGTGGACGCCAGCTAATTTTCACCTTCTGTGACAAGGTAAAAACAGGAGAAAAAGCCACAAAAACCCAAAGAAAAAATGGCAAACACTTTACAAACCAATGGAGCCTATTTCTTCTCCTGCAAAGGCCTGCCACATCCACTTACAGAAAAGTATTCAAAAGCTTTAACGACACAAAACCCAGACTCAGTCCCAAAGCAGCTTTGTGTTTGCAGTAGTTTGGTCAGTGGTGGTCTGCAGGGCGATGCTTTGTGCCTTACAGTTTACCAACAGTTAGCACAGTAGCCACGCAACAACATGAACCAATTTCCTCCAGAGCATCTAGAAAAAGAAGAAAAACATACATATTATTATTGCTCTCAAACAGAGTGCTCGATTGTGACACGTTTAACCAGGGAGAGGCTCTAAAGAGGCTTTAGAAGGCGTCATTTCAGATGGTGTGAGGTTCTAAAGGCTGTGTACAGTGAGCTAAGCCGGAGGTTTGGAGCCAGTCACCGCGTAATGGGTATTTCCTCTCTGAATGGCTTTTTGATGGTCTCCATGGTGAGTCTGAAATTCATTATCAATTTGGGCTTGTTTTTGTTTCCCTGACCACAGTCATTAACCACACAGTCACTGTTGGCCAGGAGCGCATTTACAGAGACAGAGTGAGACAAGATGGCGTGAGTATGAGAGAGAGAGAGAGAGAGAGAGGAGAGAGAGAGAACAATAATAGTTACAAAAGACACAATAATATGAAAATATTCATATGATTGAATATAAGCAAACAATCCAAGGTAGTTTAGTTTATTTATTAGACTGATGTTCTGTTATATTAGTATAGGTTTGATGGTAATACAAAATCATGACAATGCAAAGAACTATTTGAAAGCATTAATGGTTCTTTTCAATGAAGAAACACATAGAGTTCTTGTATTGCTAGAAGGAAAAGGTCCTCTAGAGAACAATTTTGCTAATAGTGTATTTATGTTTTAAAATTAAATGCTTTAGTGCACATGACAGACAGATGGATAAATCAAGAGGACAGAAACAGAAAAAGAAAGAAAAACATAAAATGAGGTATGTCAATATTATTTTCATTTTTATATTAATTCTCATAGATAGATAGATAGATAGATAGATAGATAGATAGATAGATAGATAGATAGATAGATAGATAAACTGACTGATTAATAGATTGATCAACATCCATACAGGCTGACAGACAGACCAATCAATAGTAAAATATATGATAGACAGATAGATGTATGTAGAGAAGGACAGTCCCCATCTTGATGGAGTTTCCATGTTCTTCCGGTGTCTGAGTGGGTTTCCTCCAGGGTCTCCGGTTCCCTACCACAATCTGTGTCATACTGTATACCCAGAAATGAATTGGCACTGTGGCTACTGGCCCTGTGCAGGACCAGTGAAGATGTATGGGGACTCTGACCAGGATCATGTGGTTGTGAAGATGGATGGATGTATTTGCAATATTTTGTCTTTCTATTTCACAAAATGCTTTTAAAGTACAAGAGAGAGAAAAACAGAGATATCCAGAGAGAGAGAGAGACAGACAGAGAAAGTCCTTGGTGATAATTTACAACACACTTGTGGTATAGCTGTGTCCTGGCACTGTCAGGCTGGCACACTGAATGTGCCAGTAAACACTGAATGCTGCAGCACATGAGCCATTAAATTCCACCCACAGTCTGGGCTCTGCGGTGCCTCCTCAAAAATGTAATACACTGAAGATACACATATGCTCTGAAGTCAAATGCCATAATAAAACATTGACCAGTATAACTGGAGGTTGTAAGTCCACCATGCCCAAAGCTAAGGTCAACTAGAGGGTTAGAAAGCTCTCCAGCACTGGGCTGTAGAGTGGAACTGTGTTCTCTATAGTACTGGAGCTCCATCCATTCAGAATTAATCATCCAGCACTGGTACCTGACTTCACTATTGTTCTCATTGCAGGATATGATCAAATTTTTACAGCAATGTTCCAACATCAGTTTTCTCAGAAGAGTAGAGGCTATTATTTTGGTAAAGATGAAAAAACTCACTTAACAAAGAAGAAATGCTGGACAAAGAGGTGGACATAACCCTCAATTTGCATCTCATATGCACAATTACATACACATATGCAACATTTGATACACACACACTCCCATATTACCATGTCAGTGTTAATGTTGTGCTGAGAAATGTTCACCACTCCAATAATATCTGGACAAAACCACCCCTATACAGTAAAATAATACTGTGAAATGTATCTTGCAGGAAATAGCTGGTAAGTTGCTGTAGTACATTCCACAGTATTTTTACTGTAAATTTAATCACAATACTGTAACTGCCATCACAGCAGTTATGTGCTATGTTTTTGTATTACAGCAAACATTAAGTGATATATAAGTATTTTTTTAAGAATCTAAACACAGAAGCAATTAAATTGTTTAGCTCGCTTCAATATTTTGCCTTAAGTTAGCAAGAAAGAAAAAAAAAAAAACAGAGCAGTGATGCGCTTTCCAAATGGTGCTAATGCTACTAGTGCAACACCACATACACACAAGTTAAAATTTTCAAATACTGTTACACTTACGAAAACTGAAGATGTTATCAACTGTCACCAGATAATAAAGTCTAATGTGCAAATAGTTTATTTTGATACTGTTATACACACTAGCATACAAGCTAACTAGCTAAGGAGTCTAAAGCAGTTAGCTAGCTAGGTAGGTACCAGTTAGCTCATTTTAAATTTAATTCTTATCAGGAAAGTTATGTAAATATACATAACAAAATGACTCTAAATTTACATAATGCTCTGAAATACTGAGTAAAGTTTCCTTACTGAAGTCAAAGAGTGAAGAAGGTCTGTATACAGATCTTCTCAGGAAGCTTTTAGAAGCAAATTGTGGTAAATTCTCAACCACCACTAATGTTAAGCATCAACCTCCAGGTTGTCCACACCAGAGATCTCATCACACATTAGCTAATAGACAGAGAGGTGAGGAGAGACTAAGCCAGTTTTTGAAGATGGGGGTGATTAAAAGTGGTACTGTTAGCCATGACAGGTAATAATCTTTTAAAGGAAATGACCAGGAATCTTTTTCTAACCTCAGAGAAGCTGAATATTTCAATCTCATCTGAAACATGGAGTCATTTATACAGTACCTATCACTGTACTGGGGCATTGTGATCTACACAGAACATAAAAATAGCACCTCCTGTTGTCTGCCATCACCACCTCCAGCACAAAGACAAGTTTTCCTTGGAGGTCTTCCATCCAAGTACTAACAAGACTCAGATCTGCTTAGCTTTGAATGGACCACATTTTATTCTTTTACTTAGGAAATACTATTACTTCTCAAAAATTTTAATATCTTGAAAAAACATATTTTTAGAATTTAATTAGTTATATATTGTATATTAATTGTATGCAAAGTGACATTTCCAGCCTTTTTTATTTTATTGTTCACATTATAACTCATGAAAATCAGAAATCCAGAATCTCCGATTATTTAAACTCTTAATTCTGAGTTTGAGCAAATTACTGTTGAAATAGTATCAACATTAAACAAGGCCTAAAATATGCACCTTTGTATGTAATGAACATGCAAATATATTACAGCTAACCTTCTGAAATAAAATTAAAAACTCAAATTAACTTATTTTTGTTCTTGACAAAAATGTTAAGCTGTTAAACTGTTGTTCTTAACAAAATGGTCAGTGTCTATTGTACATAGGTTTTTGGAATACATTGAATACAGTGCCCTCCATAATTACTGGCACCCATAGTTAAAATGTGTTAAAAGCCTTAAAATAAATAAATTTTTTATTGCAGAAGAATAATCTCACTCTGAAAAAGTTTAGAAAAAAGCAACCTTCAATGCAAGGGGAAAAAAAGGAAAAAAAAACCTGACTAAGAAATAATTATTTCCCATAAAATGGCATGTTCCACAATTATTGGCACCCTTAAGAATTTCTTGGAAATAAATGTATTTGAACCATTTATGTCCTTTCTACTGTAGTATATAAAGTGGATCAAAGTATCTAGGAACCTTTAATTAGTAATTCATCACTTCCTGTTTCCCTGGGGTATAAATATGTCATTACACAAAGGCCTATTTCTCTTATTCACTCTTAAACATGGGAAAGAAAAGAGAACACACTATTCAAGTAAGGCAGATGTGTGTTGACCTTCATAAATCAGGCAATGGCTACAAGAAAATAGCCACTCACCTGCAGATGCCCTTATCTACAGTCAGAGCAATCATCAAAAAGGTCAAAACATCTGGAACTGTGACAAACAAGCCTGGAAGAGGACGCAAGTGTATCTTGCCACCATGCACAGTGAGAAGGATGGTAAGAGAAGTAAAAGGTTCTTCAAAACTCACTGTAAGAGAATTGAATCAAATGGTAGCATCTTGGGGTTATGAGGTCTCCCAAACAACCATCAGACGCTATCTACATGCCAACAAGCTGTTTGGGAGGCATGCATGGAGAAAGCTTTTTATGAGTTATACTCATAAGCGTAAACAGGTGGAATTTGCCAAGCAGTACTGGGATTTTAACTGAGACCATGTCCTTTGGTCAAATGAGACCAAAATAGAGCTTTTTGGTAACAAACACTGTAAGCATAACACTAAGGATGAGTATGCAGAAAAAACACCTCATGCCCACTGTTAAGTATGGCTGAGAATCAGTGATGCTGTGGGCCTGTTTCTCCTCCACAGGACCTAGGAACCTTGTAAGGATACATGGGATCATGAACTCAGGACATTTTGAATCAGAATCTGGTGGCCTCTGCCCAAAAGCTGAAGATGAGTCATCACTGGGTCTTTCAGCAAGATAATGACCCTAAACATGTTGCCAAATCTACTCAAAAATTATTCACAAGGCACAAAATCAAACTCCTCTTATGGCCATCTCAGTACCCAGACCTCAACCCAATAGAAAACCAGTGGGGAGAGCTGAAGAGGAGAGTGCATAGAAGACCCATGACTCTGGGTGATTTAGAGAGGTTGTGCAAATAGGAATTGTCAAAGATCCCTCTTTCTGTATTCTCCCATCTTGTGAAGAGTTATAGGAGAAGATTAAGTGCTGTTTTTTTTTTGCAAAAGGAGTTTGTACTAACACCAGGGGTGCCAATAATTGTGGCACACATGATTTCATTCAAAAGATTTATTTCTTAATGTGTGTTTTTTTTCCCCGCCAAATAAAGGCACTTGAATTAAATCTTAGATTTTTCTCTTTTTTGCATTGTTGTCTGATATTATTTAAAAAAAGAATTTATTAGAAGCCAAAGAACACTTCTTAACCAGGGGTGCCAATCATTATGGAGGGTGCTGTATATATTATAATATATTAAATGTACATATGGGTATTTCGGTGGTTCTGGGGCCTCACTAAAACCCCAAGCAAAAGCTACTCATTCATATTCAATGACAATATCCTCTTACCTACATATATAAATATAAAACAAAATAGCACTATCATCTATTTCCCATATATATACCTTGGCTGATGCCACTATGAAGCCCAGGCAATAACCACCACAGCCACAAAATGTTCTCTACTTTCAGCCTGTCAGGAGGTATTGCAAAACACTAGACACTAGATCAGCTAAATATAACAGCAGTTTGGGCCTTTGGGAAGTATGCATCAGCAAGAGCAAAATCCTGTTATGTGCACCCAGGCAAGCTGTCACTGACACATCA
The DNA here is from genome assembly GCA_036984385.1 of Crenuchus spilurus. Lineage (NCBI taxonomy): Eukaryota > Metazoa > Chordata > Actinopteri > Characiformes > Crenuchidae > Crenuchus > Crenuchus spilurus. The sequence goes on from BRDA01006527.1 coordinate 16,613, forward strand.
CATTGCATTTCAGCATTTCAATGCTAACTGTGTATCGAGTAACTATTATACTGAAATATTTCTGCACTCATTTCTCTATTATTTTGTGTTTTATACTGGAATGTATCTCATTTGTACACACTTTTTATGCTTAATATGCTCTTGGTCCACCTCATGTCACCAAAACAGCTCCAATATACAGAGTCATGGACCCTACAAGACCTCTGAAGGTGTTTTGTGTTTGCAACAATACAGCTCAGTTAAAAATTATTAGCCCCCTATGACATTTAAAGCTTTTTTAAAAATTTCGCTTAGTCCTTTTATAAGAGAGCAAAGATTTTTCTACATATAAAAAAAATCACCAGGGTTAATATTTTGAGCCCCTTTGAAACTTACTTTTTTATTGTACCATAGCTAAAAACACTGCTGTGCAATGGTGTGCTTTAACTTTGTAATGATGAAAGCTTCTTATATCAAGTCACAGCTGGAGGTTATCTCCCAATTTACACACAATATCAAGGCTTCACTAAGTATTTGAGCTGCCACTTGAGAAAACATCATGACAAAAACAATAGAAATCAGTTTAAAATTGAGAAAAAAAATCATTGATATGGTATTGGTGAGCTTCTTGGAGAACTTCATTGAGAAGGATATACAAAGTTAAAACAGCATTTCCAAGAGTCAAGAACTGGAGTGAGAAGAATTATCAAGAAATTCAAAGAGATCCATACAATACAGAACATGTCTGACATAGGTAGAGAGCACAAGCTTTTAAATTCCCTATGAAGGAAACTAGTGAGAGATGTGTCTAACAACCCAAGGACAACTGCCAAGACACTAGTGAATGACTCAGCCAAATCAGGAATTGTCTCAAAAAAGACAATCACTAGAGCCCTGCACAGAAATTCATTGCAAGGCTGCAGACCAAGAAAAACTCCATCTCTGCTGAAAAGGCATCTACAACCCAAACTGAAGTATGCTAAGGACAACTTGGAGAAAGATTATGCATGCTGGTTCCTTTGGTCAGATGAGGCAAAACTACAAGTCTTTGGCCATAAAGACATTGTTTATGTTTAAAGGAAAGGGGCCTATAGGCTATAACACAGAGAACATCACATCCGCATAGTGAAACACAGAGGTGGGAGTATTATGCTGTGGGGATGCTTCAGTGCATCTGAACCTGGAAGTCTCATCAAGATGGAAGTAATCATGAAGAAAGAAGGATATGTTAATTTTTTTAAAGAAAACCTTAAGAAGTCAGCAGCAAAACTTGTTCTGGGTCATTGCTTTCTCTTCCAACATGACAATGACCCAAAACATACGTTGCTCCTGGTGAAGAACTACCTCCAGTAGACCAAAGTGAACATTATTGACTAGCTTGCACAAAGCCCTGACTTAAATCCTATTGAAAAACTGTGAGGTGAACTGAAGAAGAAGGTTAATGCAGAATGGCATAAAATCTGGAGAAGCTTGAGAACGGGCTGGAAGAATGGGCTGGAAGTCCTCAGGAGATGTGTCAGAAATTTGTTGAAGACTACACAAATGACTGCAGGCTATTATCCAGTAAAAAGGACACACAACTGACTATTAGCATGGGGGGCTAATAATTTTGACCATGCTAGCTTTTGTTGTTGTGAAATAATTTGATTTCTGTGGGCAAAGTCAAATAATGTCCATCCATCATCCATCATCTTCCGCTTATCTGTGTCAAATGATGTAATCAGTCAAAAAATAAAAATAAAAAAAATGACCTTTAACATAGCATTTTCAAACATCCCAGTTTTATTTTGAAAGTGTCAACTGATGTAATCATTCAAAATAAAACTGGTATGTTTGAAAATGCTGTGTTAAAGGTTATTTGAAAAGCACTTGGGAGATACATGGTCTTTGGCCATAATGGTCTTTGGCCATTATTTAAAAGCACTTGGGAGATACATTTAAAACAACACATTTTTCATAGGAGGGCTAATAATTTTGAACTTAACTAAATTAACAGCAAGTCCATTAAGTCCTGTAAGTTGTGAGGTGAAGCCACTACAGGTCAGATTTGTTCCAACACATTCAACAGATGGTCAGATTGAAATCTGGGTAATTTGGTTGCCACTGTTGGTAGGCTTTGACCACTGATAACCTGGGGCTCCTCCCAGAAATGCTCTAACCCAGTCATGTGACCAGATTTTTCCCACATCAAAACATCCTCCAACATCCAACATGTTCACTATTAGAATTGACTGTTCCCTTACCACCTATCCCAGACCTTCTTCACCTGCAATATAATCAATTATACTGACATTGTGAAGTCACAGAACATTTAAGTACCATATAGTATCCTGCATTTTATATACACTCACTGGCCACTTCATTAGGTGTACATGTCTTATTTCTACACTCAAAGTCCATTTTATCACCTCCACTTACACTTAGGCCGTTTTCACACCGGTAGTTCATTTCTGAATCAGAAGGAGTTTGTTTAACTTGGAGCATTTCCCCCACTATTTAATTGTTTTCACACTGGCACAAACCTAAACTCACCAAAATGCACCACGTGAACACGTTGTGTCCTCTGATTGGTCAAAGCTGTCTGGCGCTGGCGCAAGAAAGTAAACACTACTGCAGCTGCAGCAGCGCAAAAACTGTCACTGTCCTGCTGCTGTTGCCAGGCAGCGTTCACCTGCTGCCTCGCGGCTGCCGTGTGGCACTCACCCATCCTGAATTTAACTGTCTTAAGAGCCCTCACGCGAGATAGTGCCACGTGACAGTTTATGGCATAGACTGTATGCGGTGGGTTAGTAACGTGTGACAGCAGCAACAGTACAGTTTTAGCACTAATGGCTCTCTCTAGCTCAAACTTGTGCAGTTACACCATAGTCGGGTCAGATCGAGGTCAGATCACGTCCTCACGCAAGCAAACCGCACCCGAGTTCGTTTGGGACCAGACCCAGACCATCTCCTTTGGTGGGTCTTGGTACAGTTCGTTTACTGTTTTCACACCGGAGGAAACAGAAGGAAGAGTTCGTTTTAACCTGACCAAATAATGTTGGTGTGAAAACACCCTTAAAGGCACTTTGTAGTTCTACACTAGACTTTAGTCCATCTTTTTCTTTCCATCACTAGACTGTAGTCCATCTGTTTCTGCATGAGTGGATCAGACACCGCAGAGCTGCTGATGTTATTACTCAGTGTCACTGCTGGAGTGAGAATAGTATACCAATCAACACTATCCAGCAAGTAGCATCCTGTTACCACCAATGAAGGACTAGAGGGCGATTGATACAAACTGCAGTAACAGATGAGCTACAGTCTCTATCTTTACAACTGTCATATCAACAAGATGAACCCACAAGGTAGGTATCAAAGGTATCAAATAGTGTTAGTGTAATACATGTGTTTATAAGTGTTTAGTGTTTCAAATTCCCTTTCACCAGTGCAACATATGCTAACACACCACCACTATACCAGTATCATTGCAATGCTGAGAATGACCTACAACCCAAATAATATCTCCTCTGAGTTGGTCCTACTGAGGTCCTGATCACTGAAGAACAGAGTGATAGGGGGCTAAAAGGTACACAGAGAAATTCATTAACTACATTCTATAATTGTAGAACTACAAAGTGCAATTATGTGGTCAGTGGAGTTAATAAAATGGACAATGAGTGTATTTGTACCTAATGCAGAGGCCAGCGAGTATAAATTATATACTGATGGAAAATAATCACAAAGTAATCTCAACAGTCTGTCTAATCTCAAAATTGATATTTGATGTTACTTGATGTTAAACACTGAAAAGTTCTTAATTCATAGAATTTTTTTGTATATACATGAGTATCTGCAATGAAGAGCTGAACCACATATTCTGACAAGTGCTGTAGGAAATATGCTCAGCGTCCCCCAGTGTGTACATTACACTGAAAAATACCCCCACAGTATCACTTAATCTTTCCTTGCAGCAGATTTATTTTCCTCTACCACACGCTGCACTAATTCTTGGAATTCTGGACTGTCGAATAATTGTGGCTCACATTGGAGCTTAACAGTGACTTCAAAGCAGAGGTGCACATTATTGTTCTGGGTGAGCTACTAGATAAATGACTATAGATAAATGTCCCTCTTCCTTATGCACTAATCATATGATTAATGCTGTGGGATATAAAAGCTCAGAATCTAATGGGAGCAATTAAAAACATTGATTTTTAAGAGCAGAATGATTGGATGCTAAAGCAGCTTAGTCTTTTGTTATATTAATGATGGTATGGCACATTTAACTCTCCTTCCATTCTCAGACTCGATTATACTTGACTCGTCCTCCCCTTGAATGTTTGGATGCCCAGTAGGGTTGCATACAGTGGAAAGGGAACGTGCTAAGACTAGTAGATAGTAAATATAAATGGAGCATACTCAGAAGAGGACTTTGGCCCAGACTCAACGGCCAATCAAAGAAATGTATGCAATTGTCCATGGACTCCAGTTGGATGGCACGGTCAATTAAGTCCCAGGCAGGGCCACAATCCTTTGCATCTGCATAGAGCTTCTTTCAGTCTGCTTTTAAAAATGAGCAAAGCCTTTTTAATTATCATTTTGTTGCCCACTGTGGTACCATAAAAAAGGCAGTATTCAACATTAATGTCTTGATAACAGCTTTTCGGAGAGGGCTCTGATGAAGAGCAGATGTGGCCTTCGCTGCAGTCTTCCAGACTGGAGGTGATGCCATAGTCTGGGTCATATGAATTTGTCACCCTATAATTGCATGTCTTCCAGCCTGAGCTTGCTTTTTTATTGCATTCTCCATCACTTTTCAGCAAGCTCTGAACTGTTTGCCCACACATCCCTTCGCCTCACCCGGTGTCACCCATGAGAAACACGTTTACAGGAGAAACCATCAGGGGATGTTTAAAAGCCAAGTTTGTTGTGTTATTGAGATCAGATGGGCAGTGCAGATTCTGTGCCAACCTTCATGTCAAAATGAGACAAGCTCAAGAAGAAAGGCCCATAATGCAAGTCAGCCACTCTGATTTACTACAGGAATGTTCCCATACCTGAACATTTACAAGAAAAAATATATACAAAGAAAACAGAGCTTCTGAGAGCCATGCCTGATCAGGAGTTCCCATGCAAGTCTGAGCTTGAGGTGAATGGACTACGACACCAGAGTACTGTGGGGCGAATACTAGAACCTGTGGGCCTCCCTGGTTGAAACAGTCAAATGGTGCCAGGCTGGATTTCCTGGCACTCTCTGCTCCCACCTCAAGCATTAAACCATGAGGGAAAGACCTTGCTTGCTCTTCAGGTTGGTGGTCATCCTTGCCACATGCAAGGTGCCTCCAAGAAACCCCCACATTCTGCTCTGTGTCAGTTTGAAACCCTAAAACAAACCATCGGGGGAGAAGTCATTCCCAATTAGTGGCAGCTTCGGCTGGCCTGGCCAGCCCTGCTGTCTACAATTAGCCTCCTGGTTTGGGCACCATGCTTGTGCTCCACAGAGCCTGCCAATGTTTACAGAGAGAAACTCCATGCAGAAGCTCTGATTTCCCGCCAGTCTGTCAGCCAGACCTCGCGGCTGACATGTAGGCAAACTAGCAAGCTAGTCAAGGGCTTCAATAAAAAGGCAATTGGTGAAAATAATGTGAGGAGAGGCTAATTAACTGACCTATGAAGTTTTGTCTTCAAGACCTTTATGACACAGCATACAGTTTAATGATCCTGGAAGTTCTCCAGGAAGCTCGCCAATACCATATCTACTGACATTGATCATCCTAATCACTGTTCACCTCATGAGGAGGAAAGCATGTGTTTATCATAGTTTCCAAACACATCTTGGGGAACTTTATTTGATGCCTATCATTTAACTAGCAATCAGTCATTCATGGTGCATTTCCCTTAAATGTTTACTTTGCCCTCCTCAACTGATTGTATGGAGTGCAGCACCTCTGCGTATATGTAACTTAACACAGTGCAGCCCAGGCTGGCCAAGTTTCCAACTAGTTCAGGTAGGCTTCATCTCAGGGCACCCCCCAGAGGACTGGAAGACATCAAAGTACACCTGGGTGTTCAACAGGAATAAATGTGCTAAAGTTAATCCATCCACAGGGTTTCCTCTGAGACATTTTGGATGGAGTCTCAAATGGCAGCTTTAAAGGGAGATTATGATTGTTTTCAACTTTAATAAGAAGAACTGTGTCAATGAATGGAAACTGGCTTATTTTTGGACATTTAGAGGTGAAAAATTATAACATACATGCTATTACATTAAGGCAAAATCACTGAGCACCTTTCAGAATCGATGTGTGGAAATGTCTGAGTCATTTGGAGAAGACGTCCAGTTTCACGTGAAGATACAGAATGTCCAAATGTTTGTGAACACCCCTGAATGTATTCAACTCCTTTAACTTGCAATCATTGTTGACACAGATGTACAAATGCACACACACACAGCTTGTTTATGTACTTAAAACAGAATAAAACTCTCTGGAAGAGATAAAACCATTAACCTGTTGACACCATATGTTAGACATGGACTAAACAAGAATAAGCACTGAGCTGTGGAGCAGTTCTCTGGAATGATGACTGATACTTTTGTAATGAGTTGGAGATTCTGGACTTGCTAAGGCTCTTGTCACTGAATGTAATTTAAATCCTCACAGCAATGCTCCAGAATCTATGACCTTCCCTGAACAGTAGAGACACTTACTCCAACAAAAGCACCATAAACTCTTTTAACAACCTTCATTTCATAAGAGACAATAAATGAGCAGGTGTCCCAATACTTTTGTCTCTGTAGTATAATTGTTACTTTCTTTTTTAAAGAAAAATAACTGCACTTAAAAAAACAAAACATTTTGACCATTTTGAATGAGTAATGAACTTCATGAATGTTGTCATGTACTTGTCAGCTGATTTAATTCAATCAAATCCAATAATAAACACGTGTGCAGTGTTCAAACCTAAACACCCATTCATAACTAATTAACTAATTAAGAGAAAGGAAACAGAGTATCTCCTGGCTTATGATACGTTAAATAGTGTGAATATGTTAATTTCAGAACTGCTCTGAGAAGCCTGTCTGTTTTTATGTCAAAAATGTCAAAAGTTTATAATGGTAAAACTGACGATAAAGACCATTTGTGTAACTTTTCCAGTTTTTATAATAATAATAATAATAATAATAATAATAATAATAATAATAATAATAATAAACGTTATTAAGAAACTAAGAATATATTATGGTGATTTATTTTTATAACGAACAAGCTTTTTCTCTCTGTTATTATGATGAATAAAACATTTTGTAATTGAGTTTAAACATACTTGTTGGCAGATGTTGTGAACCCTTCACAAATGTAAAAAAAATCATCTGCTAATTTCTTTAAGAATGAAAGAATATAACACGTGTATATAACAACAGCCAATACGACAAATATTTTACTTAATACAAATAATTATTAAAATTAGATTATTTTTTCACCATAAATAAAATATTTAAATTAATTAACAGGGAAAGTACATTTAGTATTGAAGCCCTGATCAAATGGCGTGTTTAGTTGACTTTTAATTTTCTGTATTTTAGTGTACCGATTCTATTTATTTTCTGATTTTAAAATACAGTAAATCACACAAAAAACATACAAATAGCATACAATATTTAATATGCAAATTGCACAAGTGTGCATTAAAATGTGCAGAAGTTTGATCTTAATACATTTTGACCATGAATACACAGACATTCACCAGGGTGTACTAATTTTTACACAGCACTGTATGTAAACACTGATACACTGATGTTAAAGATTCCATTAATGTGGTATTACAGGACACCTGAAAGGCTGTTATCCCCGCTGACACCCCCTTTACCACATTGTTGTGTTTTTATATGTACATGAAAGAGTAAGTTTACAGAACATTGATCTAGAACAGTGATTAAACTTTTTACAACATTTACTTTATAAGTGACCAGTTATACAGAATTAATACACACCTGCCAGCCAATCAGAAAAAAGGTATTTCTTGTGTATAAAATAATGATAAATATTAATAATACGGTAAGTAAGATAACGTGTTGATTTAACTCTTTGCAAACTTCTCATCATGACAGTCTTGTATTTGTAGTTCTCATTCAACTAGTCTGATTAATCAATACATTACAATAAATAAAGTGATGGATGTAATCAATGACTGAAGAGCATCGAGAACATCTGGAACTTTTATTTTAAACACTCTAAAGTCCCGTTTTGCTGTATTTATTTTTATTTACATTTATTCTAACGATATATTGAGTTTTTTAAAGGAACACCACACGTACGACCTGGATAAATGGTTTTAAATAATGAGATTAGAGTCAACAGACATTATTTTAAGCCTCTTCCTCTTAAATCCATGTAGGAAATGTAGTAACAGGACCGAGTTTCACGGAGAATTTTTTTTAATACGAGCCTACATATGGGAATAGTTAGCCAGACTAAAACATTTGTTCCTGGATTTCCTTTTCTTCCTCTGCTCAATTCGGCTCATTTCTGCATTTAAAATCACAGCAGGGTACGAGAAGATCCATGAGAGATGTTTCTTCAACTCTGTGATCATTTTGAAAGATTATTTTATTGGACTTCTAAACTTAAAACTACAACTTTTGTTTGCAATTTTGTAGGCTTCAAAACTGAACAGAGAAATTTTAAGAATGTTTTAGCTGGACGTTTATAGTTTTTAGACCTTTTAAATCCAACTTTTAAGAAATGTGGGGGACGAAAGTCCTAAGAGTGAAAGTATCACAAAATAAACAACTAAATAAAAAATAATGAACAAGACAAAAATAATATTTCTAATAGAATGACGTGCTATGATAATGTTAAATAAAGTGCTTCTTTGTGGTTCTCTATATAAAAAAGTTTGTGGATGTATTTAATCTATTTGAGTTTTTTTCCCTTTTTTATGAAGCTCTTCATGGTGATGGACATAACATACGAGCCCTGTAAAAAAAACAACATAGTCCGGATAAAATCTTTGCATTAAAATGCCCGGAAGACATTTTCTTCGCTCCATAAATTATGAGATTATGTATAACGTCCTCTGACCTGCAGTTAAACCGACTTCACGTACAGAAATTCAGTAGCTGCTCTTCGTTTGAGATGTTGAGAAGTTTCATTCTGAGTTCTCCCCTGAACCCACCCGTTTTCTCACAAACCACCCCCCTGTGCCCCGCGTGCACGAACTTCTAGCCAATCCGAAGCCACAACTGTGAGCGCCAGCACAGGGGCTGATCTTTCCCCCAATCAGAGTGGAAATCAAAGCCTATCTCAGCCAAAGTCAAAAACTGACGGAGAATGAGTGGGAAAAAAACTTAAAAACTCTTAACATGGTCTTTTTTCTTGCTCTCCTATTGGCGACCACAGGGCAGGTCCCAGAAAAAGGCTGGACTGGCCGAGAAGTGTGATGGGATCCGAGTGTGGAGAGAAATGTAAAATAAGTGCTGCGTCCAGACGGTCCATTAGAAACTCTCCGGTTGCAGGTTTCCGGATGAAGTGAAGCTGCGAAGATCTGAGCCATGCAGAGTGGGAGTGAAGACGGAGCTCCTGGAGCGGCTGCCTGCGCCAGGATGCAGGGCCTGAGCTCCAGAGCGCACGCCTTCTCCGTCGAAGCTCTGGTGGGGAAGAGCTCGAAGAGAATGAAGGTGGAGCACGTGAAGGAGGAGAAGCTGCCCATCACGGAGAGGAACTCGGATAGCACAGTGGGACAAGGAGAGGAACACGGTGAGTCTGGGACCGCAATCTGGAAACTGGAAATTCTTAAATAGTTTTACGAACATGGTTGGTTCCTTAATATTTTAAAGGCTGGTGAGTGAATAACCTAACATGATTGTTCTCATAACGTAAGATCCAGATAAAGCCTTTGTGTATAGGGGACAGGACATTGTCCATCAAAGCAAACCTGAACTCTGCTCTGTGATTTAGGTGTATTTATTTACAGATCTTGGCAAGTGGAACCATTAAATATTATCACTGTCATATTTCTCATTTTGAGAAGCTAGTTATACAACAAGTTAACAATTTTAGACAATGTTACATGTTTTATTCAGCAAAATCATCTCACTGTATTGGATATTAAAATGAAAGTCAAGAAATGTCTCGTTGTACTTGAAACTAATAATAAGCTTGTAACTTCAACTTCAAAATGAGAAATATTCGATATTTAGACCATATTTAAGTGAACATTTCTTGTAGTGTGGATGCATAAAAAGATTCACCATACCTTTTTACATGTGTGTGTATATATATAAACTGTATTGTCCTGTGTCCATATTTGTTCTATGTATGTGTATAATACATGTGCTGTATAAAAAAATGTGCTGGTTGTGTTGGTCAGCCTGTGAAAGTGACAGTGTGCTGAAGGCCACAGATGAGCACAGTGATGATCTACAGGTCAAAGTGGAGCTTCAGGGTTCTGACCTGTGGAAGAGGTTCCATGAGATCGGTACTGAGATGATCATCACTAAAGCTGGAAGGTGGGACACTCTTCATCCTCATTCAACTCTCATTAATTGATACTTTATAAGTTACGGAGTTAGAGTGTTGAGTATTGTAGAGTTACAATATTGGAGTAATGTAGAATAATAGAGTACACAGACTTAGAGTTGAGTAGAGAACACAGAGCTAGAGTAAAGTACACAGAGAGTAATGTAGAGTAATGTAGAATACATAGAGTTAGAGTACTGTAAATACACAGAGTTGGAGTGACTAGAATACACAGATTTAGAGTAAACTAATTTAGAGTAATGACCAGCGGCTGATCAGATTGTCAATGAGTCTTTGGACCATCACTCTTATTGACGTTCTGTTGGCTTTCAATTATATTATATCATATAATGTACTAATAGTTATATATTAGCATATACTAATTGTTCAACACTATGCTTGATTTTCTGTGGTGTTTATTTAAAGTTAAGTAAACCTGCTTAAACAGTGACCTTTCATTTTTTAATAAACATTTATCACTGAAATAAGCCAAATAAATAAAATCTTAGTCGAACTCATATATATTATCATAAATAAAGTTTAATAAACCTGAGTTGGTGTTTTTTGTTGTTGTTGTTTGTTTGTTATTCCTTCAGGAGAATGTTTCCATCGATTCGGGTTAAAGTTCGGAATCTGGACCCGGTCCGACAGTACCACATCGCCATGGACATCATGCCTGTGGACTCAAAGAGATACAGGTCAGATTTAAAGAGCGGGAGCACAACCGAGCAGCTTCTCATACACGTCATTTGTTAACACTAAACATACAAGCACGTGTGAGATTTGTACTGTAAATAAATGAGCTTGATTAGGGAGAAAATCAGCAAGTAAATATCATAAAGTGCGGGAAGTGTGCGTAATAACACACGATGGCCAACTTATTCATATTTATTTAAGCTATTATTATTATTATTATTATTATTATTATTATTATTATTATTATTATTATTATTGCTGTAGGTATGTGTATCACAGCTCTCAGTGGATGGTGGCTGGGAACACGGATCACTCGTGTATCACTGCTCGGCTGTATGTTCACCCGGACTCTCCCTGCTCTGGAGAGACGTGGATGCGGCAGGTGATCAGCTTCGACCGCGTCAAACTCACTAACAACGAGATGGACGATAAAGGACATGTATGTTCCACTCAGCACATCTAACACTCTGTATACAGGATGTCTGTACATCCCCGAACCAAAAATTACATTTCGTTTATTGTGAAAATAAGTAAGGCGTAAGGTCACATCTAGCTACGTGAAACAAATACACACATGTTCTGCACACTTTAGTGCACAGTTTCTATTTATTTTCTGAATTTAACACACTGGACGCTTTACTTATTGACACTTAGAACATTAATACGGTGATGCATACATCTTTTTGAAACAACATAAATAAATAAATATACATTCCTAACAACTAAAATATTTTTATTTGAAAAAGTTATCCTGTGAGCTAGTTTGACGAGCACAGTTTGGTTCAAGATGCTCTTCTTGATGCTCTTCAGTCATCAAAGATGTGTTCAGTTCATCAGCATCACTATTCAATTATACCCATGTGGCACAGAACGTTAAACTAACGTTCTGGTATCGTTCTTGCATGGTTCTGTTAAATGACAACGTTCCTGGAACGTTCTTTGAAGGTTTTGACTAAAGTTTGAACAAATCTAGATATAACGTCCCAACCTAACGTTAGCCTAACGATGAAGGAATGTTCCCTGTTTGCCACCTGACCGGGTGTATAATAATAATAACATTAACAGGTTTGGAAAGGGTTAAACCAAAACATCATTAGCATACAGAACATATCTACTTATTTTATTACTGGCATTTATTCTAATATTAGTATATATAGCCTACATATCGCCCAAATGTAGCTTTTTATGTCTTCTGACTATTTACGGAAGCTGTTATGATATATATTCTTTTACTGACTAATATCGTGTCAAAATTTTTATTAAAGTTTTATTATTCTTCTAAAAATCATGAAGATAATTTCATTTGTTTCCTGCTAAACGTACTTATTTTTACTAAGACTTAATTTACTTTAATGCTGTTTGTTTGCATAACATACACGAAGTACTGTAGGCTAGCATATGGCCTCTACATGATTATAATCACTCACTTGATGCGAATTCTTCATATTTACTCATGTAACTCATGTAATTATCATAATTAGCTTCCACCATATGAGGATAGGATGTGAAAAAGTGTTCGTTGTTAAATTAACGTTGCTCTGTCTGGATTACAGATCATCCTTCAGTCCATGCACAAGTACAAGCCTCGCGTGCACGTGATCGAGCGCGAGCCAGGACCGGAGCACGCACACCTGACCTCATTGCCCGCGCGAGGCGTGTACACTTTCTCCTTCCCTGAGACACAGTTCACCACAGTGACGGCCTACCAAAACCAGCAGGTAACCCCTCAGGAACTCTCACTGGTGACTGGACACTACAAAGCAACACTGCTGTTATCTGACCTGGATGTTCATGGTTTTGGATTGGAGTGTGGAATGATGCTCTGATCCTAGTAGCAACCATTTGCAACCACTACTGAAATGGATAGGCATGTGAAAATGTGTCATTTTCATTAAAATACAACCAGCAATACTGTCACCAGACCTTAGCAATACCCCAGCAACCTCCAAAGACACTCAGCAGCAGGTTAGCATAACACTTACAGCAACATAACAATCCCCTACTAGATAAAGCAAGACTCTTGTCACTCTTGCCACAAAAGATTGTTTTTCAAGGGTTATTTAGTAAAGAAAATGGTTCTGTATCATATCATGAACACTCAAATAACCATTCATGTGGATAAAGGGTTCTTTCCATGGTGATAAAGTTCTTCAGATTGATGAGAAATGTGTTGTAGATGGTTCTATACAGTTTGTTGTTACAATGTCAAGTTTGTAATAATAGAGGAACCCTTCTTGGTGCTATATAGAACCAGCTTCAAAAGTTTTCTATATAAAACCATCTACAACACATTCCTCAACAATCTGCAGAACCCATTAACCATGTAAAGAACCCTTGGGGTTCTTTGAGTGTTCATGGTTCTTTATAGTACCATTTTTTTTACTAAAGAACCCATGAAGAACCATCTTTTTAAAGAGTGATACAGCCCAACTTTTGTACACTGTCAATGTACTGTCAGAAATCATCAAGTTTGTTTGATATTTGTTTGGACTACTTTTCTCAAGAATCTTGACCTCTCTTGACTTTGCTATGAAGCACTTTGAAAGGTAGTCTTTTCTATGTATTCTTCTCAGAGGATCTCAGATTGTGAAATGGAGCTATAAGTGCCTGAGTATGACTGAGGTTGCCCAGTGTGAGTCTTCTCTTTTCCATTCCATTTCTGGTTGCCCGTTTTACATTCCACGGCTATTATATGTCCTGCTCTCCATGGAAATCTCCACCAATTCTTTTTCGTTTCAAGCATATCACATTCATATGAACACAGATCTTGCTGTTTTCACCCCAACCCAAGTGCATAAATCAGGCCGTTTAGCTTCTAGAGAGCAGCAGACCTGAACGTGTGCGGTGCAACTAGGGAGTAGCTGTGCTGGGTTGAGGGTAAGAAGGTTCCTAAAACGCTTCAGTATTGACTCACATTCTTCCAGAAACTGGAAGCCACTGTGTTAGCTGCCAGCTCTTGCCACCAGAGTCCACTTTTCATGGGATGGATTATTTTGTTGTTTGAATATTAGTGACTGCTTTCAACTTGAGTTGGTTTGTGGAGTCCAGGCAGTTGCAGGGTCTCTATGAAATGATGTCTTACAAGTCCCCTGTTATCAGTGCTTCTTGCTTGACCTGGCCTCTCACTCTGTGTGGTGCTGAGAATTACATACCAACTGGAAAGTAGGCCTAAACTCTCCTCCTGCTCAAAGAAAACTGAGGTCATTGTTAGTTTTTGAATATTATAAGTCTCTGTTACATGTGGATACATTTCTTCTTTTTTCTTTCTTGATTTCTAAAGATAACAAAACTGAAGATTGACCGCAATCCCTTCGCCAAGGGCTTTAGAGACCCAGGAAGAAACAGGTAATGAATGTATTCTTTTTTTCCTACAAATAATGCAACCAAATCTTTCAGTTTAGTTTTTACACACAGCCAAGGATAGGCATGATACTTTCCTTTCACAAAGATTTATGATGATTTATTACCACTGACATCTCCTTCTTTCCTTCCTAATTCCCTCAGAGGGGTCCTGGACGGGATTCTGGAATCTTACCCCTGGCGAAGTCCATTCAGTCTTGATCTGAAGCCATTTACTCTGGAGTTGCAAGGTACAGAAAACTATCATTCACTACTATAGTATACCAATTATCAAGACAGAGAGGTAATGATATAGAGAGAATATACTCATACACTATTAAAATCAGTTATTGGTTTATCAGATGGTTATATCAGAGCCATGACTACACAAATACCTTTAATGCTTATGATTTCATGAATGTGGTTCTTTAAATAACCATTCTGACAATGTTTCTAGAGAAACAGCTGGAGATTGTAGAAGGAACTGAACCTTAGCGTAGCAATAGCAACTCTTTTTGTTTTATTTAAGCATGCAAATGGATCAATTTAAGTATCAAAATGGTTCTTTGATTTTTTGACGTAGTTCTTTGATTTCTTCTTTCTTTTGTATTAAACAGAGACATTTTGTAGATATTTTTTACTTTAACTTTTCACTAGATAAACATAACCTAACAATATAGGTTGAAATGGAAAACTGCATGAATATCACTGTGTATAGACATAGAAAAAATACAAATACAAGCAGACATAAGAACACAATATTAACAAAAATAAGATTTTCATAACCTTTTAATTAATTACAATTATTCTGAGATACAACTATATAGTATAATAACTGAGGCATATATAGTATAGAGTACAATAAAACATAGTAAAGTTCTAGTGCAACACTAAAACCAGACTATAGCATATCTGTAATATAACACAATTTAAGTACACAATCAAATCAGGATATTATGACCGTACCTAATTTTTATAATGAACTTTGGACATCAAAATTGCCACCTGACAGGGTTTGCTGCATGTAGAACTAGTATATAGTATAACAATGTAACTATAGTAATTAAGTGTAGCTTACAAACAAGTATAGGTCTCATTCTTTTCAAAATAAACTTGAATAAACTTGACTTGAATGATTGACGTTATTGAATAAACTTGACGTTATTGATAGCACCTACAACAAAGCTTATTTTCTGAATTATTTACATTTTTTTTATCTTAGTTTTGTCATTATCTTATATCAATATTCATTAACGTTATTATTAATATTCTTGAAGTATTCCCAGGTAATTTGTTTCATTATGAAATAAAAAGTTATTTTTCCATATCTGTCTGTTCAGCATTTTGGGTGTATGGACATTTTTCACATTTCATGTTCAACCAAAGGACAAAGCCTGAAATATTGATGTTTTATTCCTTAAAGGTGGAAGTCCTGGATCTTCAGCCAGCTGTGGTACTATATCCCCTCTGAAAAGTCTCTTGCCTCATTCGAGTTCTCCAGCCTCACACCCCTTCACCCTCTCAAGCCCTGATGGTGCTCTCCACAGCCTCAGCGTTCCACTCTGCTACAAAGTGACCCCTCCAAACCATCCCTTCACCAGCAGATCATACTGCAGCCTCGGACCAGACAGACTCAGAGGTTACCCAGGGTTGCGGCCCTTGACAGACTTTCCTCTGCTGTCTCCTCTTCATGGGAAAAAAGCAGGCAGCTGTCGGGGCCAGTGCATCCAGGCCCCAACAACCATTGGCCCCTGCCTGCTGTCCATCCAGAGTCTTCAGACCAGTCGTGCCTCTGGAGCTCACCAGGCCCAATCTTCTCTCACAACACCTTATGGACTGTACAGCTACACTATACCCTTCAGTCCTCACTTCCCCACCATCACCAACCCCTCAAAACCAGGCGAGAACGTGTCCTTATCACCACCTGAAAGCGTTCTGCACCAAACAGCCTGGAACTCTACCATCAACCACTGCCTCTGACCTCACCTCTTACTGGAACTGTACTCAAAACTCTTAAAAATAAAGGTGATAAAATGGTTTTGTGGGAGCAATGCCATAGAAGAACTACCATTGGTTCCCTCAAGAGCCTATCAGGATGCTTTTTTACAAGGAATCAATTATGTAAATAATGTGTGAGTATGAAGAGCTTTTTTAAATGTTTAAAGAACTACTACATAATGTAAAGTTTTGTTCAACCAAGCACAGAACCATTTAGGCACCTTTATTTTTAATAGTGCACAGTTCCGCAATTAAAATTCGTAGCTGCTGTTCCACACCAGACTTATTTTTAGGACAAAGAAAAATAGGTTGGATACAATGTGTTGACAAGTGAAATCTGATACAGTTTACAACTAATGCTGGAAAAGGACTGATTTTTGTATTCCCAGAGGGAAACACCATAAATAGAATAGTTGCTGTTATTAGATCTATAAAGAAATTGACACAATGGTGACTTATGCTATTTTTATTATTTTATATAAATATCTCCTTTCTTTGAACAAATATTAGGTACTATGATTATGGAAACTTTTGGAAACTAATTGTTGTTATACTACATTGGACAACTTTTCCTTTATTGAAAAGTATGTATTAAAGTATACTATGTATATGTAATTACAGTTTATGAAAAGATAAAAATACACCGTTTTCAGTACTCCATGCTGTTGGCGTGTAAACCTGTATAGCACACATGTTGAATGCCAGTTATGCAATTTTGCACTCAACAAGGCTAGTTTTAATACATAAGACTTAAAAAATATCTAATTTTGCCAACTTGATGCTTCATATTTCAGGAACTTCACATGCAGGCCCACAAATTCATTCCAACCTCAGGCTCAAATGAAGCAGTGTAAACATGTTCAAACCTCAGAGGAAAATGTTGTATCTTCATGAAAAGTGTGACCCCGTGTATGGTCCATTGCTATTTTGCGATGACCATTTTCACTGCTTCTGCTTGGAGGAACCTGGGCTCATTTCCACAGCTAGCTTCTCCAATTTTCAGGGCTCAGTGAGAAGGATTAGCCAAAGCTGTGGAAATGGCCTGCTTCCCCAGCTGATGCAAAACCGAGGAGTAATTTTGTTGTCAGGGCTGCTCCTGCTACAGTGTAACATCTATACAACTTGGAAAGGGGAAGGATTAATTAGTTTGAACAGAATGTGTGTAGCTTGCCTCTTTTGAAAAGAACACATAAAAGATAATGACTTCAAGTTTGTTTTCCTCCCAAAAATTTTATTTTGCCGTTTCAAGCAACAACAACAAATTCCTCTTGAATCGGTGATCACACATAAACAGTTTGCACCTGTTAATCAGGTTAGCCTTAACAACACTGGATTAAATCAAACCTCCCCTGCCTGTCAGTCAAGAGCACTTAGGCTTCAAGTTTTAGACTGTCTGTTTTGTCCTGCAAGCACTAACAGATTGATTGGGAAAGCCTGGTTTCCATTAGGACTTCCTGATGCTGCACATCATCCGGAATACTGAAGCGTTGAATGGTTGAATGAAAGTGTTCACCTGACTGCAATCTGTTTTTTCTTGTCTGGCTCCATGTGCACATGTGGAAGTTAGTCTACTGATACATCCTCAAAACTTGTAGCTTTGGCATGTGGACACATACAACTGGATGATGGGTTGTAAACATGGGCCTGTACCATTCTAGTAAACAATGAAAATGCTTAAGGATTTGAAAGTAAGTTCACACTGTTCATGAAACCTACAGGTCTGCCAAAGAAATTCCCACATGTGCTGGCTACAGAATTATGGAACCATTCTGTAATGTGTACAATTAAAATAGCACAACCATAATTTTATACTTGTAGCATGATATGAAGCTGCCAATGATCCTGTAAAAAGGGGACCAAGCAGAGATTTTTCTGGCAATTGAATAGGAAAAATGTTGCAGCTGAATTCTCACACACTGCATTTGACAGAAAATAATAGTAAAAACTCTGTCAAAGAAAGTCCTTAATTTACATTTATTGTTGACAACAGCACATTTGGACAAAGTTTATATCTTGGCATTACATCCAACAAAGAGGATCTGTGGCAAGGAATGTGATTGACAACTTTGAGGGGAAGAGTGCACTCAAACCTGAGTGTCTCAATGAATGATATTATCTCAGAGTAATGACCTGCACTCAACACCTTATTGACATCTGCAATAAACATACTACATGTAAACATCTCTTTTCCATGTCCACATGTTTTAGAGGGTTCACATTAGGAAAAACAATTTTGTTTAATTTGTTTGGGACTGGTTTGTAAAATTTTTTTGCTGGAGCTGTGGAATCTCAATCCTTTCTCAGAGTTGGTACGATTACATGCCCTGCAGCTCTGTCAGGGTTTGGGCCCTATTAGGCTGCCTCATGTGAGGTTTATGTTGGACGGTATTTGCTCTGCAAACTCAATAAAAGAAGGTTATTTATCAGGTCAGCTTATGGGATGTGACTGAACGGTGTTGTAAAGTTTCAAGTGAAACCAGCTGCTGCTGAAATTGAATTACCTCCAGCCAATAATGTGAAAAGCAAGGGCAGTTTAACAGCTTATTAAGTGGTCCTCTTCTCCTCTATCAAACAGCAGGTCTGCTTCTGGCCACACTATAGAATATTTAGCTCTCTGGCTCTAAACCACAAACTGCTTCATGCACAACCTACATTTCACATTTTCACCATTCAATAACATTAAAGTTATCCTCTTTACTTCTTAGAAAGTTCTCAAGATTTCATTCAATCAATACATCACAATTAGCTAAAAATGCATCCAGTTATGAGAGTCTGGAACAGTGTTGACAAAAACTGCCAGAACTGAAAGTCCTCTCAAAAGTGTGGATATGCATTCAAGTATATCAAAAACACCAATAGCATCAAGGTATATATATATATATATATATATATTTATATACACACACACACATATGTATCTTGATATGCTAGAAGCATAGCTGTGTACCTGTTGCCACTTGAGATAGTGGGGGTCATGCTGGTGTCAGTCAGGCATGTGCTGAGTCTAGGTACTGTTAGCAAAGGACTGTCGAGGTCAAGCACAACTGGAAAGAGCAGCCTTCATGCCATGCCACCCAGCTGGGATCATGTTAGTCAGGTCCTCTGCTTCGGTTTGTGTGGGTTGCATTCCCTTCTAACGCCCTGAAGTCATCCATCACTTTACCTCACTCCCAAAGGCATTAATGACCCTAACAGCATTCACACCTGAACAATTGAAGCAAATCCGAGAGATAAAACAAATATGGTCATATCTGAGTTATCTAGAACTAAGGTCTGCTTGTGTGTTCAACAACCTAAAAAATACTTGAATGTCCATATCCTGCAAACATGGACAGTTAACGGGAGTCTTAGGCCATAATGCTGTATGAAAAGTTCTGTTATTTATCAGTGGTCTTTTGTTTCAACACAGCCCAATTATATATAAATCCCTTCCCCAGAAGCTTTCTGCAGTCCTAATTACTCTGTGGTACAGCAGCCCTCAGCTGTGTAAAGGGGAAGTGAACTGTGGAGAGACCTGTCAGCAAGTCTCAGGGACCTAGTGCTGGACCAACAAAACACTTTCCACTTTCTGACCCCTGCTGTCCATCATCCTCCCGTTTGTAGTACCCCCTCTCAAAACTCATGGTTGCATGGTCTGATGTGTTCTCCAGAAGACAAGTTCCTGCAGTTCTCCACAGAGGAACATTTGGCCACAGGTGAAGCTTGCACTTGCTAAGTTGTGGACAAATGAAGTCTATGCAGAATGGGTATGAGGGTTATGTGTTGATCTTTATGCCAACAGAACATGCTTATAGATAGTTGCAGGAACTCATTTGGCTCATTTAAAATGACAAAATAAGATCAACTTCCATAATTGTTCCACAAACGCTTACTATTAAGACACTGAGAAAAAGAAAAAAGTGAAATAAATTTCTTGCATAAATACACAAACTTACTTATTCAATCAACCATCATCTTTTGTGTAAATTCTGTCTCCTTTTTGCTTTCTCTTTTTCTTTTGCCTTGTGCAAAACCTGTCATGCTTATGTGTACTGACCTGATGTCCCCCTTCTTTTGAATTTTGGAAGTCCAGCTATTGTAGCAATACCACAGTGAATAATAATGGCCCAAGATACCTTCTCTCTGTGGGCTCAGGCCCTGATATAAAATGGGAACATGCTTTTGAAGTGATCTGATAATAACCCTCACTCTGTCACATCTACCTCTCCAGGATTGATGATGCTTGGCTTTGCCAGTTTCCTGTCTTTGACAGGTTATCTTTTCTTTCCGCACCACAATCTCCCCCAGAGCCCCTCTTTGTGTCGGTAAGAGAAGCAGGAAAGGATGCCAGAGTATGGGATGCTCCAATCCTGGGTATCAGGTGGCAAGGGCAAGCAGGTGATTTAGAGCAACCCTCTGCCCGCTCCCTGCAAGGCCTGCTTTCAAGTGCTGCTCTGGGGTCAGTGCAGTTGGACAGCCCCATATGCTGCTGTCAGTAACAGGGCTGACCTGCAGGATGTGGCTGGTGGGCTCAGATCCCCCTGGCCCCTTGTGCTGGTAATTGATTACAGGGCGAGCGCCCCAGTCCTCGGCACACTCACACCCCGCCTGCCAGCTGCTTAGGGTCTACTGCTCGGCCCGCGGTGCGCTGTCAACGGTAATTCAATTAGAGACGCAGGAGTGTGACTAACTGCAGGCCGTCAAGCACTTTTCCATATGTGTGCATTTTTTCCTTCCCTCTCCTCTCTCTCTGTCTCCAGACTGACTGCTAATCTTCATCACCACCATACACAGATGTGGTAATGTCCACACACACAAGGAGTGTGCTCAGTGTTGTCATATTCTACTGCGTAGTGGCTCCAACTACAGTGTGGCCATAAGATGTGCTAATGCCTTTACCTAACACCACACAGCCACAAGTTTCAGCCAGTTATTGCTGTTTATTTCTTGCCTCAATTGACCTCATATTTGGCTCTATGCTGAAGCCAAGTGTATTCACTCCACAACAGCCTTCTCCAAAGTTCAACAGCCAGTCATCCTGTCACCAACTGAGCTGAAGATGACACCTTATTAACCTTTTGACCTTGACCTCCAACTCCCATAAAACACAGAGGCCTGTCAAGGTCTTGTGGACAGTAAAGTGTGTTATGACAACCCTGCACATCCTTCTCTCATCCTGGCCATCAGTGCAGGAGGGCACCACAGTAAAATCTCTCATCTAACATTTGAAGTTGAAGCGGTAGGATAGAGTGTACCTGTCCATACACTGTGCTACTGTAATAGATAGTGGCAAGTGAAAGGGCAAGGGGGGGTGCAGAGACTCAGTTACTAAGAAGAAGCCAAAGGCTGTTTTAAGCTTAATGACCCATGCACTTGGGAAGTGGGAATGATAGGGCCAGCTGCAGCGGTGAAAAGCAATAAAAACAAATTAAAAGCAGCGTTAACACATCTGTGAGGAAGCGCCATCTATGGCAACGGGGTCATCAGCAAATGCCCCATGTGTGCATGTGTGTAAAGGAAGCTGGGGAAAGCCCTTTGGTGAAGCGATTGGACACACATGCCCCACTAGAGCAAGCAGAACAAATTCACGCAGCTTCCTGTGTCTGCCTGTTGCCTTGCTCTTTCCGACAGCCATCAGGAGAAGGGAAAATTGAATGTTTCAACAAGAGGAGGGAGGATTAAAGGCCTGCACCATCACCCATCACAGGTTTCCATCTGTACCAGTCCAAATTGCCTGCAGAGAACAGCTATGATTTCACAATACAAGCTGAGGAGGTAGTGTCTAGGAAAGTACCACATTGTTCCTTATGTTTGACATCAACTCCAAGCTGTGCATACTGGATGCAGCAATGCTCAGCTTTCAGCTCCTGCATTGGGCTGCCCATCCATGGGGCCACCACTAGAGAATAGAGCATCCACCCAGACAAGCGGATACTCACTGTCCTCACCTCTGCAACTTTAGTAAATCTCCCCCTGCCTCTGACAGCAACTTCCTTTCCTGCACTTTGGTACAGAGGTGAGAATGGGCTGAGAGATGTTGCCAGTGGTGGCCTGCCAACATGAAGAGTTCCTGCCTATCAACAGCCATGGCAAGCTGGGAAAATCCTCCTATCCAAAGCACTTAGAGAACATCTCCTGCCATTAGCAGAAAGCAGGAACATGGCTCAGTGCCTGCTGCTTGACAACACTGTACAAGTAGCAAAATGTTCAGGCAGCCATTTTACTTGTGCATCACATCTACTGAGCATAGTTGTTAAAAATAATCACACAAATGAATAGCACAGCACTCGGTGGAGCTGGTAATGTTCTGTCAGGATGAACTCAAGATATTTTAAACATTTTAACAGGAGTGTTCTGTTACAATAATAAGCTACCTACATCTACAGAAGATCACAAGGCCAGGTTTGTAAGCTCTTATGCTCAAAACTGTGGACCTCAGTTTGACAAAGATTGTGTGACAGCTATTAAAGATTATTCTGAATGGAAGTTGCCTAGTTGCCAGCATAATGGTTTCAGGGCAGTCTTTTTCCCTCTAAGGGAGCAGACAGGATGGGATCGCTGTTTTAAATTAGCATCCCCAGCTGAGGAGATCATAAGTAATGTAATGGCATAACAACAGGTAATAAAATTGTCTGCGCCAATGTGCGTAATGGAGGCTTCTGCCCAGCTGGGCCGTCAGTCAAAGGACCTTGATTATAATTGGCTAGGATGGGTTTTCCCTGGGAGCCAGAGGTCATGTGTCCAAGCCATGGCAAGATCCGCCAGCACACGGGCCGCACTCAATACCTGAAATTGGTTGCAGCTGAGCCAGATAGAGCGTTCCCTTCATCGCGCAGTAATGACGGCTTGGCATGTGAGTGACTGAGCGCCTCTTCCGACCCAGGTGAGACTTTTGACCTTCCATCTGTTTCCTGTTGTAGAACCGGAGCAGAGGGGAAACCCACAGAGCCAACTGAGGTTTGCTATCAAAGCTGACCATTTAAAGCACAATGAGTTCCCAGTTTTTGGGCAGGGGATAAATTGGTCTGAGTTGTCAGGCAAGTAATAATGAGTGACTGGGCAGAATAAAAAGACAAGGGGGATGTAAATTTAGCCCCTCTAGCCCACAACAGTGAGATGTTTTCTAATTCAGAAAAAAATATATATTCCAGGTGTCAAAAATTCAGATGGCAAATCCTAGCTTGTGTTATTGTTCATCTGCATTAACTATAGTCAGTTATTATAAATATTAGTATAAACAACGTCCTTACCTGACAAATACCAGAAGGCAGTAAGTAGCAGGCTCTCAGAGTGTTCAATAATATCCAACAGTACAAGCAATGTACAATTACAGTGGTGCTTGATCATTTGTGAATCCTTTCTTTACCTAAAACTTCATCAGTCCTAAATAAAAAAAAAAATTTGACTATGCAAAAATATTCGACTTCATGATTTATTTACTGAGGAAAATGATCCAATATTAGCATTAGCATATATTTTGATGATGAAATCTGGGTCAGGTTTCGTCAATCATTGGGAAGACAATTAGCTGACCCGAACTTTTAATGGCATGTATTCTTTATTTCTCTTTGCTATGTGGGCTGATTGGCACCTGATTAGTGTAAAAACAAATAGTTATCTTTTTACATGATGATTTCTGAGGTGGCAGTATAATGACCTCATAAGAGGACACCAGGCAAAATTTAATTTTGTGGTCTAAACAACCCAAAATGTGATGTCCACATGTGTGGACATGCCAGGTCCTAGGAGGTTAAAGAACTGGTACCTAGCAGGAAAAAAGGAGATTTCTGAGGGCTCATCAGGCTGGAAAAGGTTACAAAACTTAGACTTCCAGTGCTGTAGCGATCGGCTGCCCTTCTAGTAGCTCGTCAGTCAGTGTGTGTGTTGTTATTTGTATTTAGGAGCTCTTGAATTTTCCCTCGGGGACCAATAAAGTATGTTATCTGTCTGTAAGGAGTTTAGACTCCACCAATCTACAGGCCGACAGACTGTGTGCCAATGGAGGAAATTCAAGACCATTATTAATCTCCTCAGGAGTCGTCAACGAACAAAACCAAGCCAAGAGCAAGGTGTGCAAGGTCACATTGCTGCTTGTCTGTAGTTTGCTAAAGATCACATGGACAAGCCAGAATGCTACTGGAACTACTGTTTTGTGGCCAGATGAGACCAATATAGATATTGTTGCTTTAAATTAGGAGTTTTGTTTGGAGAAAGGAAAACACTGCATTCCAGCAGACACCTCATCCCATCTGTGACCATCTGTGAAACATGATGGTGGTAGTATCATGGTTTGGGTCTGTTTTGCTGCACCTGGGCCACTACAGCTTGCCATCATTGATGAAGCATTGAATTCTGAATTATACCAGCAAATTGTAAAGCAAAATGTGGGTCATGGAGCAAGAAATTATACCTAAGAACAGTTTTGGAATGGCCAAGTCAAAGTCCTGACATTAATCCAATAGAAACCCACCAACATCACATAGTTAAAGCTGTTTTGTACAGAGGAATGGCCAAAAAATCATTGAAGCTAATGTGCAGGACTTATCAACAGCTACTGGATATGTTTAGTTGCAGTTATTGCTGCACAAGAGCGGTCTCAATAGATACTAAAACAAAGGTTCACATACTTTTGCCACTCACAGTCATGTAATGTTGCATCAGTAAAAAAAAAATTACCTAGTGTAATATATTTGTCTAATTTGCTTTTGATTTGGTTCTCTTTATCTACTTTTAGGACTTGTGTGACAATCTGATGAAACTTTAGGCCAAATGTATGCAGAAATTTAGCAAAGTTACTAACATTTTAGTATTTAAACAGATGGCAGGTTACTGGCAACACCCTAAACAGGATGCAAATGTGTTACACAAACAGATCAGTGATAAAATTGTTTATTGTTTAAAGTGCAACTTTTAAGATGTATTTACTACAAACCCAAATATCTCAAACTGGGACAGAATCCGAAACACTCAATCCCACTCATGCAAAATAAAAATAACAGTCTGAAATGTGCAAATACATTCATTAGAAAATAAATAAAGATTTATGTACAAATAAAATGAGTGTTCTATTTCTACAACAGCATACACAGAAGTGCTAGGATAGTGCTTTTTATAGAATGTTTTATACATACTAGACAAACTTCTGTAAAACTGGACTCTCAAGGACAGATTTGCTGCTACATATTTAGCCACCTAAAACTAACATCCTTTTCATTTGGATTTCCATTATTTGCTCTCTTATAGTGTTAATTACAGAGAATGTGCAGTTTTCATTGTTGCAATACCTAAAAATAAATAATGCACATTCTGAATACACTGATACTGCACTTTAGTACACCTACAATGGTTAGAAATATGTGTTGTAACATTAGTACACAAAATACAACCTAGGTTTATATTCTAGTCAAAGACATGGTGTTAGAAACCAGCTCTTGCCCACTCACCACAGAGTGATATGCATGTTCCTGCTCAGCAGCACCACTGTGAGGCACAGAAGAGCATATTCATAAGCACAGGTCAGCTTTAATGCTTTTCATGAGCTGGTTCCTTTCCACAGGCCTGTAGAAAACACACTCACCCTTTCATCAACTCAGACCCTTTCTTCCAGGTGCATAGCAACATGATTCTAAATCTGGTCCCGTAGTCTGGCCAGCCTTTGAGATAGCTCATCCTGCAATCAAACAATTTTCAGATTAGTTATCACAATGTTCTGTGATCAAATTGACTTGATATCTTATTGCAGAATGGATTAAACTCATTTTCCCCTCAAAATTCTACACACAAAACCCCATAATGACAATGTGATAAACTTTTCTTTGAATTGTTTGCAAATGTATTAAAAATGAAAAACAAAAACAAAACAATCATAAAATCACATGTACATAAGTATTCACAGCCTTTGCTATGTCACTTGATTGGAGTCCATGCTGTAATAAATCCAGGTGATTGGACATGATTTGGAAAGGCACACACCTGTCTATATAAGGTCCCATAGTTGACAGTACATGTCAGAGCAGAAACAAAGCCATGAAGTCCCAAGGAATTATCTGTAGACCTCCAACACAGAATTGTATAGAGACACATATCTGAGGAAGGGTACAGAACAAATTCTGCGGCACTGAAGGTCCCAAAATGCACAATGGCCTTCATCATCCATAAATGGAAGAACAACCAGGACTCTTTCTAGAGTTGGCTGCCTAGCTAATCTGAGTGATCGGGGTAGAAGGGCTTTAGTCAGGAAGATGACCAAGAACCTAAGGGTCACTATGACAGAGTTTTAGCACTGCTCTGTGGAGAGAGAAGAACCTTCCAGAAAGAAAACCATTTCTGCAGCACAAAGGCTGTGAATACTTATGTACATGTGATTCATTTTTTTAAAACAAATTTGCAAACAATTCAAACAAACTATTTTTCCCACTTCGTCATTATGGGGTGTTGTGTGTAGAATTTTGAGGAGAAAATGAATTTAATCTATTTTAGGATAAGGCTGTAACATAACAAAATGTGGAAAAAGTGAAGCACTGTGAATACTTTCCGGATGCACTGTATAATAAAATTAAGAACAAGCTAACTCAAAAAATATGTTCTACATTACTGCCTGGAATCAATCAGAAATATTTTTTCTAAAACTATCAGAATTACCTTTCTGTGTAGATTTTTGGAAATGCTGAGTCATAATTATCTTTGCAGATGCAGCTACAAACCAACAACACCTAAACTGCACTAGTATTAGCATTAACTGTATGAGCATCAATATAAATTGTAAAAAGCATGGAAGAAAATGTGGAGATCTTGGGGGGGGGGGACAGATACACATTACATATACACATATATAAATTTTTTTAACAAGGACCATTAAAAGCTTCATATTTTATACTCCAGGAGTACAGAGGAACTGTTGTAGTATTAGGGATATACTGATGTGGATTTAATGTGACCTACCTCTGGCCAAACAGCTCTGGCTCTAGAGAACCCTGGGAATGTAAGCTCAATCTGTTCGAGCTTAAACTGCTCAATCTGAATATTTTACCTGAACTGTACTGCTTTGATACAAATTCCATTTCCAGAAAAGTTGGGACACTTTCTAAAAATGCAATAAAACAGAAATCTGTAATTTGTTAATCCACTTGAACCTTAAACACACAAATAAAAGATTTTCAGTGTTTTCAATTACAAACTTAATTTTATTTGTTAAATGTAAACAAATTTAGCAAAAGATGCTTGCAACACATATAAAGGTTGGGCCAAACTTGTGAGGACTGTCAGTCAGTTCAACAATGTTTCTTCGCAAAATACTGCAAATAATTTCGGCTTTCACCATCTACATTCACAGTATTAGTAATGGGATGATCCACATTCTTTTCAGTTCTGATCTCATTCCGATACACAACAGCCAACATCAATACAGATTCTGATACAAGAGGTCTTTTTGTTTTAATATAACCATTATTATTGTTGGTAAGGTTAAATCATGTGGCTGAAATAGACCATACAGCAGTATGTAAAAACAGCGGTTGCTAGAGCAGCTAGAGCAGCAAAAATATACACAAATGCACTGAATTTAAATACATTTCAAAAAATGTATTTATATTACACACATGGTCATGTACAGCAGCAACCGCTGTTTTATTCAAATTAAATATCTGAAAAACAAAACAAACATCTTCAATATATATAAACTTTCTAATATGTTAAACACAATAAGCTTGGAAGCATCATCTAAATAGGATAGGACAGTTTTTAGGATAATTGCAGCAGCAACAACAACCGTGTCAGCATTTTCAATACATATCTGAAATAAAGAGCAAAACTGAAGAGAAATAAATCTTAATTATCAAAGTATTTTCCATTAGAGATAGTATTTGGACATCAAATATAATAAAGTTGAGCAACTTCTCTATAATACTTTTAGCTTCTGGGGTGTCTGCTGGAAATATATTTTGTTTCTGGAAAGCATCAGTGACAGTCTGCTGCCTGTAGGTATCATCCTGTCTGTTAGCTAGCTAGCAAGAACTCCTGGTACTCTTTCAGGTGAGACCTATGCAGGTACTCAGTTGTACTGCACAGTAGTATATCCACCCCTCTGCTTAGGTATGTTGGCAATACACACATTACATCAGTAGCTGTCTTGCTTTTCCAAACTAAATAAATCTCCAAATAAAACTTTATTCAAACTAAAAGCTAATATTATTTGTGAACTCAGCATTGCTGTGTACTGAACTGCACTTCAGCTGCAGACTGAAGTTGCTGAGGGTTCATGGTAAAATGTAGAATGGAATGTGGATCAGTGACGTATCTCATGTTACATTATATTGAATTCATGGTCCAGGTGGATCATCCATATCCTTCCAAAATCCGATGAGTGAAAGATGTCGGGACTCTATACAATTATGGGACCAGATCCAGCCCATCTCTAAATAATATAATGCAAAGATTCAGGGAGTCAAGGGAAATCTTGTGTGAAAGGCCAAGAACAGAAACTGCTGCTGAATGTACATGAAACATCGAGCACTCAAGCGATAATGTATGAGAACCCATCATGCTAATATCTGGAATGGCATGGGGGTGCATCCGTGACCATGGCATAGGTTATCTGCATATGCATTATGTGAAAGTACCATTGATGTGGTGGCCTATATTCGTATATTGGAGAAACACATGCTGTCGCCAAGACAATGTCTTTTCCCAGGAACTCAGCAAAACAATCCCAGGCTTCATTTCGTACAAGTTACAACAGATTGGTTTCATAGACATAATGTGTGTGCTTGACTGGCCTGCATGCAGTCCAGATCTGTCTCATATTGTAAAGTATGGTGCATCATAAAGAGGAGAATGAGACAACAAACATGGACTGTTGAGCAGCCCTTATATACAGCAAGAATGACCAAAAATTTTACTTGTAAAACATAAAAAAATCTTAATTTCTCAAACCATTAAAAAGTATAATTAAAGCAAAATGTGATGTGACTCAGTGTTAAACATGCATCTATCCCAGCTTTTCTGAGTGTGTTGCAGGCATCAATTTCTACATTTGTTTATATTTAACATATACAATGAAATTAATTATTGAAAACAATTTTGAAAATCTTTTCTTTTTGTGTGTTAAATAAAAGTTCAAGAGATTACAGATTTTGTATTACATTTGTAGAAAGTGTGCAATGTGTCTGTGTGTATATATATATATATTACTTATTAATAATTTATATATCAAATCATGTCTAAATGTTGACATTATATTACATTGAAGATACTATACTTTACATTGTGTGATACACAAATAAAAGACCACTAGAACTTGCCGAAAAAGTTTATACATGGACTTCCATTATAAGTTAAAAATGTTCATTTTCTTCTGCTGAAAAGCTACCATTTTGGAGATATGAGAGAAACAGTGCAAGAGTACTTACATACTTTATATACCACTAGATACATAAACTATAGTAATAATTATATATAGTAAAAATACTGATGTGCATGTTAGAAGAAGTTAGTGAGAACATCACAGTTTGGTTCTTCTTGGCAATCTCCAGTCATTGGTTGGAAATGGCTAACCAACATTCTAAACATGACAATTAAAAGTTTTACACACAAGGCGTCTTTTGCACAGTACCTGTTCAACTGATGCTACAGTAGTGCCAACAGAGCCCATCTCTCCCTGTGGAAGCTCCATGTTCAGATCCAATCTGTGAATGACATGCACACAAAAGTCAATAATTTACTCAAAGAAAAAGGCATTTCCTCAGACAACAAGACCAGATCATAGACAGGAAAGGGTCAAGGTATGGCCCTCAGAGTTTCTATTCTAAGTGTACTAGCTCTCAAATGCTTCTATCTAGAATCATTAGTGACCTCTGCTGGAGAAAGAACTTTTGGACCTCACTAAGAGGCCACACTGTTGTTTATCCTACTTTAACAGCACATATTGGAGAGCACAGAAGGAGGTGGGTGAGACAGAGTGGTATTGATCAGGCTGTAGATGTGCAATACAGCTAAACAGACAGCCAGCTTGGGGCATTTTGCTAAGGCAGAGTTCTCTTCCTGTCTGTGACTATTCATAGCAGGCCCAGTGGGCAGTCACTAGGTGTGTGATTAGCAAAAGAAGCACTAGCTGACAGAGCTGCCTCATAAATTGCTTGTTTGTACCTGCATACTGAGGAAGATGCATAAATCACAGGTCAGCAGCTGTCAACTGATGGGTAAAATGAACATGACACTTGACTATATTGGGTGTATTTTATAGGTTTACAATTCCAGTTTGTAGCTCAACTGTTATTGAACTATTTATCAGGCTTCCTCTACTAGAGATGTAGAATATGAACTTGAATTGCAATGTTCAGTACAGCTGTTAGATATTGCAATATGCAATTCACAATAAGTGAAACAATTAATAACTACAAAAGCAGTATGTTATCATTTGGGTGAACTGCGCAATAAAAATAATAAAATGATAATAGCTGTTTATTATGTCACATGCAGGCACATTTTTGTTGTGACCCTGTAAAAAACAGTCTTCATTGTCGAAATGGTTTTTCTCATATATTTTATATGTTGATATATTTTATTTGCAACCAATATTCCAAAAAAGTTGGGACATTGTGTAAAATGTAAACAAAATGCAATGACATGCAAATATCATAGACCCATATTTTATTCACAATAGACCTTACAATACATATCAGATGTTGAAAGTGATGCATTTTACCATTTAATTTTAGTAATTTAGAACTTAATGGCAGCAACACATCTCAAAAAAGTTGGGACAAGGGCAATAAAATGCTGGAAAATAAGTGGTACTACTAATAACAGCTGGATGAGCAATTTGCAACTAAGTCACTTGACTGGGTATAAAAATACCATTTTAGAGAGGCAGAGTCTCTCACAGGCAAAGACTGGCAGAGGTTCACCAATTTGAAAAAAAATCTGTGTCTAAAAACAATTTCAGACAAATGTTCCTCAGTGTAAAATTGCATATTGTAAAAGACTTTGAATATCCCACCATCTACAGTACATAAAATTATCAAAACCTCTGCATGGCCTTAGGAACACTTCGAGAAAGTATTGTCTGTGAACACAATTTGCCATGCAATCAACAAATGCAAGTTAACGTATTATGCAAAGAAGAAGCCATATGTTAACATGATCCAGAAACAGGATCATGGGCCAAAGCTCACTTAAAATGATCTGAGGAAAATGAAAAACTCTTCTGTGGACAAAGGAATCAAAACTTCTTTTTGAAAACCACAAACGCCATGTCCGGCAGACTCGAGGAGTGGGACCAGTTAGCTTGTTATCAGCACTCAGTTAAAAAGCCTACATCTCAGATGGTAAGGGGTTCCACGTGAGCAGCTTACACATCTGGAAAGGCACTATCAATGCAGAATAGTATATAGAGGTTTTAGAATGTCCCCATCCAGACGTCTCTTTCAGGCAAGGCATTGCAAGGCAATGTTAAAGCACATACTGCAACCTTCACAAGAGCACAGCTTCACAGAAAAAGCATCAGGGTGCTGAACTGTCCAGGCCACACTTGCTGCATCATGAAGTGAAAAAATCTGGCAAAGAAAACCCAGAACTGTTGAACAGTTAGAACTGTTGCTACATCAGACAAAAATGGGACAACATTTCTCTCACAAAACACCAGCAGTTGGTCACTTCCCAGGTGCTTACAGATGGTAATAAAAAAAAAGAGGGGATGCAACATAGTGGTAGTTGTGTCCCTGTCCCGACTTTTTTTTAGATGTGTTGCTGACATCAAATTCTAACTGAGTTCATATATTTTCTCACTTTCACATTTGATATGTGTTTTCTATGTAGCATTGTGAATAAAATATGGGTCTATGAGATTTGCAAATCATTGAATTCTGTTTTATTGACCTTTATTTACATTTTAATGTGACCCATGTTCAAACCACATCAACATTGCTATGAATGATACATTTTACTCATAACAAGGTCACCTTCAAAGCATGTTATAAACTAGTATAAACAAAGTATATGATGAACTGTGTTTACTTGAGTTCTCATGATGTAGTGATATATTAGCTCATTTACAATGGACTGAGAAAAACAGAAAAAATGTTTGTAATCAAAATGTTTAATTATTTTATAAACCACAGCCATGTTCTATATATACATATACACACTCACACAAACACACACACACACACACACACACACACACACACACACACACACACATATACCAGTCAAATGTTTGGACACACCTTCTGGACATTCAGTGGTGGTATTTTTTTTTTTATTAAAAGAAAAATAATTTTATTTTATTTTATTTTATTTAAATTAACAAAATTGTCTGCATTGTAGATTAATACTAAAGTCATCAAAACTATGAAGAAATACATCTGGAATTATTTAGTGAACAAAAAAATGTTAAACAAATCAGAACATGTTTCATATTTTAGATTCTTCAAAGTAGGCACTTCTTGCTTAGATGACAGCTTTCTTGGCATTTTCTCAGTGAGCTTTATGAGGTAGTCACCTGGAATGGCTTTCAGTTAACAGCTGTGCCTTGTCAAGAGTTAGTGACATGCACTTATTGCCCTCTTAATATGTTTGAGACCATCAGTTGTGTGCCTACTTTGAACAATCTAAAATCTAAAACATATTTTAGTTTGTTTAAAACTTTAAACTGTTTAAACTTTTAACAAGTTTACTACATGATTCATATTGTGTTCCATCATAATCTGGATGACCTCGGTATTAATTTACAATGTAGGAAAAAAATAAAAAAGTGAAAGCATTGAATGAGAAATGTTTGACTGGTACTGAGTATATGTATATATATATATATATATATATATATATATATATATATATATATATATATAAATATATATATGCTTTTGTGCTGCTGCGGTCTAAATCAGTCCCATGTTCCCAATTCCCATGCAGAAAACCCAGGTTTGGTTCCATCTCTCAGCAGTTCAAACGATATTGTAAGTTCTTAACTTTCCCACCAAATACGTCACTTGTTATTATATCACTGTCATCCTTGTTCTTAACAATGTGTTTATCACATTAACTCAAAGAGCAATAACAGTAAAATATGGTTAACCAAAAAGCCATTATACAATGGAAAGAGGCCACCATAGGATTATCACTGACCATTGGGTGGTGGACCATTCTCAGCACTTAACTGATATATAAGGCCAAGTAAAAAAAAAGAATTGGTGATCATCCCCGCCCGACCCTCTAAAAAGCACCCGACCTTTTTTTTTTTTTTTTTTTTTTTTT
>BRDA01006530.1:0-62834 GCA_036984385.1 Crenuchus spilurus
ATATATATATATATATATATATATATATATATATATATATATATATATATAGGATCTTAAGAAGGTTCTAAGTAGAGCTTCACAATGCTAAAAGAAGAAATTGGCACAAGAGACAAAAAGTTTCAAGCAGCCAATTTTTTTGAAAACTGCATTTTCACTCAAACATGATTTTTTCAGCTGATCAAAAGTTTAAGACCATAGCCTTTAAAAGCCAAAACCTGCACAAAAATTTGGATTCCATGTCATTTTCTGTCAAGTATTCACACTGTCAAGACCTCCTGATGACAAAAGCAAAAAAGCTCACTGACATTGAAAGTGGTAGGATTGTTGAGCTGCATAAGCAAGGCCTCTCACAGTGTGCCATTGCTGCTGAGGTTGGACGCAGTAAGACAGTCATTTTGCATTTTTTAAATGATGCTGAGGGTTATGGAACAAAAAGGTCAAGTGGTAGACCCAAAAAAATTTCACCAGCTCTGAGCCGCAGGATCCAATTGGCTGTCCATCAAGACATGAAGTGATCAACAAGAATCGTGGAGCTACTCATTACTGAGTCCTTGTTTTGACATGTTGATTTCTGTTTTGAGGGGTTTTTTGGGTTTTTTTGAGTTATGGTCTTAAACTTTAGATCAGCTGATGAACAGCCTATTTCAGTTAAATTATTGTTTTCAATAAAAAATTTTAGAAATGTAAAAAGAAGCTCAAATAAATGTTCATGCATGGAAATGTAGAAATAGATTCCTGATATAAATTTCATGTCTTTTTCATGACAAAATGTATTTATTAGTTTATTTATTTGTCTGTACCTTTTATTTGTGTGTATTTATTTATTTATTCATTTATATGTGCATTTACTTATTTATACATATGTCATTTTTCATTCTCCATATGCAGAGAGTTGTCTTTTTGCAGCTTCTCTTTCCCTCTTTCTGTGTTCATGCAGTTTGCAAACCTCAGCTCCTCCCCCTCCTTGTTTGTGTGCAGGCACAGACGACACCACACATGGTGTAACTGATCAATCCCGTGTGACTTAAATAGAAAAAAGAGGAAAAACAGATCGGACATGAGCCAGCTCTGACCGTTCACTTCAAAGAGCCGACTGTTTGTGAACAACCCATCACTATAGCAAAGTGTAAGACACAGTCATGGGTAAAGGACACGATTTAACTGATGCCCAAAAGTGCATAATAGGGTACCAGGTTGATAGTAGCATCTGGGAAACTGCTGAATTTGTGGGTCATTTTAGAGCCACTATAGTGAAGGTATACCAAGAGCAATCAATGTGCCATAGTGGATCAGTTAACCTCTATAATGAACACAAGAGCAAGACTGATCTGTCCCTGGTGCCAGGTATTTAAGTTATGCACAAAATGCTTCTGATCATCTTTTGGTTTCAAAACGGATGTACCAGAAGTTCTTCAGTAATTAAAAGTAAGTTCTTAAGAAGAATGTTGTGGGTTTAAACAGACTGGAATCTGGGTAGTCCAGTAAAATGGATGACTTCACAAACTTCACTTTCACAATTTCAGAAATGTGATGATGTATGCTTAGTGACACGTGCTTATCACGTGTGATTTCCGATAAGGTGATAAGAATCAGGGCTACATTTTTTTACAGTTTCAGTGATTAAGAAATGTACATTTGTTTCGTGAACATTAAGGACACTTGTTTGACAGCACAGTACATTAAGAACTCAACAAAAGCACTATTCTGATTAGATTAGTTTATCAGGGGGACATGTTTCATGTCCTCATCTCCTCAGAGTTGAAACTCCTGCATCCGGACGACATAAAAATTCCTACAAGATGCACAATATCTGAGCGGTTGTAGGGTTTTACAAGCTTGGTGTCTGCATTATCTGAAAACACAGTTATCACAGTTTATTTGTACCTTTAGATGCAATTATAATCACTTCTTTCTGTTCTTTCTTCTTCTGTTCAACACAGGATAGCTTGGAATATCAGAGAAATATGTATCTGGATGGGACTAAAATGACCAGACAAACTCTGAGTTTAGCAGCAGGTAATTCAGACTATTTATTTATTTATTTATTTTCAGAACATGAGAGGGAAAAAAACATGGGTAATGCACATCCTGGGTGTAAGTAACATCACAGAGGAGCTCCTGTGAAAGAAGAAATGTCCCCATGTAAACTTAATTCAGTCAGAATAAGGCTAAAGATTTTCACAAAATGTTCTGTCAGATGTCTGGATTCTGAACTTTCTGCTGATACCATGTTTACATTTTGAAGTACAAGAGGACATTTTCTTAAAATTTGGTGTGAGCATAGTGCTCATTTCTTGACAGTGAGACAAACAAAAAATGCAGATTTGGACCGATCGATACAGAATGTAAGCATGATTCATAGCTCGCTAGCTAAACTTTGCCACTTGTAATATATAAAATGTTAAAGAACTTTGAAGTGACCACTGCTGTGGGCTCCAGGAAATTAGCCCTCTCAGAGGACCTCAAACAGCTGCCGCTCTCTGATCTCACTTTGGTTTTCCTTGGTCACTTCACTGCCGGTCCATGTCTAATGCAGTGTGTCATATGATCAGGAGAGGTTGATTAGTGAGCAGATGAAAGCAGAATGTTTGCAGGCCTTTGGTGTTTGCGAACTACCATAGAAGACTGCGGCAGCTTGCGTATTAAACTCTGTATAGTGAAAACAACAAACATGGTGTTAAGCTTCTTTGACATTGTGTAATTTCATGTCCTGTTTCTTCCACAGTGTGGCATGAAAAATGATTTTACCCTGCTGAGAAATGTTCAAACAGCTTCAAAGGCTCTGAACCGTTTCCAAGAATATACTCCAAGAATGTTAGAAACCTGCTGCCAAGATCAAGTCTTGCAATCCGCTGTGTTAACATACATTTGCTGGAGTAGTGTGGTTCACTTTCTCCTGTCTTCGTTACAGTTTATTGAAGATAATTGAGTTTGGTTGTATGAAATATTAAGCAGTTTCTTCCCCAATGCCATTGTTTCTTTTGGCAGTATGACATCTCTTTCTCAGACTCCTAAATGAGACCTTGACACAACTTCAAGACTCGTTTTCTTTGTTCTGCAGGCACTACAGTCAATAATGTATGCATTGACCACAATCAAAGAGCATAAAACATGTTGGACATCTTTATGGACAAATCCTTTGGCCAAGCTCTCATTGGAGGCTTCTCTCTCATTCGTTGATGCGAGTGATTTCAATGCCTCATGTAAAGTGACATGCAAAGGTTTGGGCACCCCTAGTCAAAATACAAGTATGTTGCTATAAACAGTTAAGCAAGTTGAAGATGAAAGGATCTCCAAAATGAATAACGTTAAAGATGAAATATTCTCTTTGTAATTTTAGCAACAACTATTTTTTTTACATTTTCAAAATAAAAAAAGTAAAAGGGCCCAAAGCAAAACTTAGTAACACCCTTTTTGGCAAGTATCATAGCTTGTAAATGCTTTTTGTCAGCATTACAGATGCTTTCAGTTTTTGTTTGAGGGATTGTCATCTGTTCTTTGCAAAAGTCTTCCAGTTCTGTGAGATCTCTGGGCCGTCTTGCAGGCAGTGCAGGTTAATCCACAGATTTTCAATGATGTTCAGATCATGGGATTGTGAGGGCTTCAGCTTACAACTTTTGAGGTAGTTTGTTGTGGATTTTGAGGTGTGTTTAGGATCATTATCCATTTGTAGAAGCAATCCTCTTTTCAGCTAAAGCTTTTTTACAGATGGTGTTCTGTTTGCTTCCAGAATTTGTGGGAATTTATTTGAACCCATTCTTCCCTCTACCTTTGAAATGTTTCCTGTGCCATTGGGTGCAACACAATGGTCACATTCTCACCTGGCCTTTGCCCACTTTCTGGTGTCTACATCATTGTTCACAGCCCCCTGTGATGTCACGTTATTGTTCAAAAACAATGTGCATTTTCTTTCTGAACATACCTTTGCTCATCGCGGACAAAAAGTTATATACAGGACTTGTTGCCAAAATGCATCAAGTTTGTTTAGCTGTTCTTTTGGACACTTCTGATACTGAATTTTGTGGTGAGGAAGCAGGAAAAGTTTTCGTTTGATGACTATTCCATGAAGGCCATATTTTTGCAAGTGTGGCTGAACAGTAAAAAGCAATGCACCACAACTCCAGAGTCCGCTAAAAGTTTCCTGAAGGTCTTTTGCAGTCAAGCTCTGGTTCTGATTTTCCTTTCTAGCAGTCCTATCAGCAGATGTCTCTGAAAATGTTCTTGGTCTTTTGGATATTATCTTGACTTCCACTGTTCCTGTTATCTGCCATTTCTTCATTGCATTTCAAATTGAGGAAATGGCAACCTGGAAACGCTTTACTATCTTCTTATAGCCTTCTCCTGCTTTGTGGGCCTTAATCATTTAAATTTTCAAAGAACAGCTGCTTAGAAGAACCCATGGCTGTTGTTTTTTGGGACAAGGTTAGATGAGTCTGGGTATTTATAAAACTTTGAAATTTACGTCACTTTCCTAATGATGATGTTAAGGTCTGAGACATTGGGCAAAGTTGTCTGAGCACTCAAATCACCTAGGGTTTGTATACCAAACTAATACACTGATATTGCTTTAATTGTAGAAAAGAGTGTTTCATCTTTGACTTTGTGCATTTTGGAGATCATCTCATTTTGAAGTTGCTTAACTGTTCACTGTAACAGTCATTTTGACCAATGGTGCTCAAACTTTTCATGCTACTGTATGTATTTGTACTCTTTATGTCTATTCCTCATAGCTACACTTCTTAGTGTGTTTTCCACTTTGAGTTTTGATTCTTTTCAGTGTTTCTTCTACATCATTTTAGGATGATGTTCTGGCATGCTTCTTCACGAGTTTTGTCAGATCATTGTTACCCTTAGTTTGCTCATTAAGGGACTGGCCATGACTTTTTGGAAAGCTGCTTTGGGACATTATTGAAGCATGTGCTGCATAAAAAGAACTTGAACAGGAAGGTCATTTCATAGAGGATCCTGCATGTGAAATTAATTTGTCATGTCCATTAATTTTTCTAATGTGCCCTCATGTTTATTATTCCAGTTCCTGCACTATCTGCAAAGAACCGTTTCTCAAAGAGAAAGATGGAAAATGCAGCACTGAATTATGCACTGAAAGATGACCACTGTTCAGCGCCTCTAACAAGGTTAGTTGCAGTATTAATAACTGTACAGTTATGTAAATTGCCATATGGGAATTCATCCAGTATGGATGAGCCTGCAGCATCGTACATGATGGACACATAAGAGATGTAAGTTAGTAAAAATGCTTCCACTGCTGTGAATATGTAGGCCCAAATAGTTAAAGTAAATGCAGCCTTGTGATATTTTCAAATTCAGCAGATATTCTTAGGCTTTAGTCTGAACGAACAGCTGATGCTCTACAATAACTTGAAGGATTTCAGTTTCTCTTTATATGTGATCAGAAGAATGAAACAACTAGAGTGATCCATTTCCATGCACATAGTACACTTCTTACTCTGATGCATTTTTAATCAGGCATGTAATTACACCCATATCTGGTTCTGCTTCCTGAATGATTGTATGCTCAATATAAGGCCAAAATATGACCCAGTAAATATTACTTCATTACTTCTGGTTTGGACAGACCCACATTTTGTGTTTTATTCCAGAAATATTACCCAAGCTGTACTCCATGGCACTCTTGGGACTTTGTTTTCTAGGTTGTTATTGGAAATCAGCCTATTTCTGTCTACTGCTGGACTCCACATATGCTGTTATTGTGATTTTTATAACACAGAACCTCACATTAGTTCAGTTTTTAATATTTGGCAGAAAAAAGCCATTTAACAGGCTTTAGCTTGTAAGCAGTTCAAGTGGAGTAAACATAGGCCAGCCTTTGACAACCCCCTCAAAAAAAAGCAAGTTTAGGTGCTCAATAGCAATTTGGGTGTAAGGAGTTAGTCATTAGGGTTATTCATTCAGCTGTCACTCTGTAGTTACTTCAGGTGAACCATTTACCTTGGCCCACATCCTGCATAGCAAAAAGGTCTCTGCCCTGGGACAATATTCTGAATTATTTCTAGCCAATTACAAGAACTGCACTACAAGGACTACATACCATAAAAGCCAGCGATGCCAAGACAGAGCATAAGTCAACAGTATTAAGTATGTGCTGGTCCAGTAGGTATGTAAACAATAGCCTACATAACTTAATTTTACCTGACAGTTTTCTGACCTTATCTAGTACATTATTCCATTTAATAACATGTACTGCATGGCCACATACAGCGTAACAAATGATATATAAAAATAAACAATATTCTAAATGGATTTTACTGGATTTAGTGAAAGAACAGATGACCTGCTGAATCAAACAGCCATAGTGTGCTATAACACGTTTTACTGACACATTTTCTTTGGAACAAGGGCAAGTCAGAATGTGATGCATCAACCACAGTGTGATACCCATCTACCTGTGAATGTTTTATGCACCCAACAAGTGATAACAATGTGGGTCAAAGTGTTCAATGATTGCTTAAGGTGGAGAGAATGGAAGGAATGCTGACAGACCAACAGTGCAGGAACTGAAGAGTACATGCTTGGACCTGTCTATGAAACTGGTGAAACTCTTTAAGGGAAGTGCCGTGGATTCAGATGATTCTCGGAAACGCACCAATTCCTAGAGGTTGATTAAAATGGATATTATGGATAAAAATGGTTGGGGAGACTTGGCAAAGAAGCTTATGGTGGCATAATTATCTGAAACTGCCAATGGATCTGAACTGCTTCAAGTTAAAGTGTCAAAGAAGTTCTTAATTGGGCCCCTTCTCTGTCTTTGCTGTCCACTTGACTGCATGAGCCTGAATGCCCACAAGGCAGACTATTGGGCATGAAGCTATTGGATATAAAATTTATTTGCGCAATACATGTTTCATTCTCATTTCATTTTTTTTTTTTAGAAAAACAAAAGTTAAATAAGCAAATAAGTTAAGAAATTCATATCCGAACAAATTGTCCTACATTAATTATGAATGTGGAAAGTCTAGTGCACTTCATTATCACTGCTGTAAGGCAATATGTCTAGAATGGTAAATTTATAACATGTCCTTCTTATCAGTTTAAGGATTTAAAATGGAGAAAAAAATCTATTTAGTTTTGGAAGCAAATCCATAAAATTTGGTGAATTTGTCATGTAGTATTCATACAATGTGAAGGTCTGCTGGCATTTCAAATTGCATGAAAGCAAAATCTAAACTGAGTTAATGGTTTTGTTAGAAGGTAATTTGCCAGCAGTGATCCTCACAATTAAATGCTGTTCAGCATGTGAGACAACAGTGGATGGAAACAAACAGTTCTTTAATGAAACTTATAAAAGAGAGATGTAAGACTGACCACTGTAATGGACTAGACTGATCTCTAATCATGCACAGTCTGTGCAGTGCATGCCTGCATTTTTCATCATGTGCACCCATGCAGCTATTGGAACAGTGGTTTATTTTATTCATCATTCACACTTGCTTTTCTGCCCTCTCTTGAAGTGTGTAACGGTGGCACGATAGCTGCCTACATCCACACACAGACCTGTAAAGTGTTAACATTCAACCATATTGAAACATTTTTTCCCGTTTGCCAAAACCATTATTTTTTCATGTAATGAACTCCATGAATACCATTATTGAAATGGAAACAAAGGTGCCAAAGCAGTGGGCATCTGAAACAAATCTTGCCTTAACAATGTTCTTTGAATCAAAGAACTCCTCTGGTAGGCATATGTACACAGGTTGAATGACACTCCTTGGTTTGGAAGCAATGCATCATGGGGTATTTTTTAAGACTGATTCCAAAGAGAACATGTTTGTGGCTTTAACATCTCAGCATGATATAACTGTACACACAAGACATTCATCAGTTGTAAATTTATTTATGATGCACGATAGACTAGGCCTCGCACAAAACAAGGTGTAGGAATATAATGGAATGGTGAGAAAGTGAACAAATCTTAAGTGTATTGTTTCTTACGTGTATTGATTTTTTGACAATATTAAAATATAGATTGTAGTAGGTAGATTATAGGAGGCCAAAGTAATAAATAAATAAATAATAAATAAATAGACAAAATAAATACTATAAAATGCAAAATATCAATGGGCCAGTCTTTTTATGAAAGAAGATGGAGTTTCTGATTATCGGAGGGAGTGAACTGGAAAAAAAGGCCTTTGCACCAGAGATAATCACTTGGCAACAAGCTGTTAAGCTGTCTTTTTCTTCTTTTTTTTTTTTAAAGAACGTGTTCTTGGTTCATCTGTCCAGCAAGCTAAGTAGACGGCTAAAGATTTATTTTCTGGGATCCAACATAATTTGTTATTCTGTTCAAATATTAAGCACTCATTTTGCATCTTTTTTGCCCAGCTCCCAAATATATCTTTTAAATGTAACAAAATACTGTACATGAGTTACACTATCTGTACATATACACAAAGATCTGGATAAGGCAATGCAAACTCAAGACTTGTTTAACGGATGTAAAAAAATAAAAATAATTTACATGGACCAATTAATCTACAACAGGACAATTTGAGCTGCACACTGTTTTTCCTTCACCTAAAACCATCTGTAAAAACTAACACTAAATATTTACAATTAGACAATATGTAAATGTCAATAGTGCCCATAGTTTTTGTATTTGGAGATCAATACCGGTTCATTAATGTCTAGATTTCTAGCCTTCATTCGCGCCATCGTGTGTAATCTTGTTTTACTTTTACAAAAAAAAAACAAAACAAAAAAAAACTGGACGACTGAATCCGTTAAACAAGTATTCACATTTGAATGGCCTAAAAGAAAATATCACCACACAAAAGAACACTTTGGAATTAATGTAACATTCTAATGAATATAGAAAGACAAATGTTTAAAAAGGATTTGGAAAAAAAAATCTGCCATTTTCTGTACAATGTGGAGTCCAGATCATAAATTGGTGCTATACTTTCCCCACAATGCATTACTCGTGAAGCCAACGAATGTGTTATTGACATAGTGAGCCATATATTCAGTCATTCATACAGTCTCAAAGATATGTGACATGGTTATTTCACATGGACATTTATTTTAAATGTGTCACATACTTGCAGTTTTGGTACCTAATATTTTCTCTCTATAGGACATTTTTGAACCAACAAACATTAACTAGAACACAATTACAGTAACAGCACTGCTAATTATATATTTTAATTAATAAATAATTGCATAATAAATTGTAATTTTTACATTTTATAAATTGATATAGAACGTGTGCATTTTTTGTATTCACTTTGTGTCAATGCTGGCTACTAGTGCAATCCCAGAAAATGCCTTTTGCTGGCTGAAAGTCATGAATATATGGCCCAGTGTCATAATGCAGTTTCGTTTAGTTCTCCATGCTGAAATTAAAGGCACCATTGATATTTTCCCATCCTTGAAATACTGTGACCACTGCTACATTGTGAATGGCACTTTCTTTCATGATGCAAATTTTATACACATTTTAATTTATAAAAGACTTTACACTACATCACTAAAATAAAAGTTATAGTTTTTTTTACTTATTTCCCTCAAATACTTAATTTATACAAAATAAAGGTTTAGTGTTGACTCTTTTTAGAATCTGATGTACGTTTTTTTTTTTCTTTCTCCATTTTCTAAGCGTTGGTTATGTTCACTTTACACAGCAATAGGATTTTGGTTGGCCATTACGCTGGCTAGTCTGGTCTGCAGGTCATCTTGTGGGGAAAGCCGGAGGGCAGGGTTAGTCCTGCTGCTGTCCAAGCCCTCCAGGCTCAATAGCCCTGTGCCTGCGCCCCCAGGATTTTGTATGCTGAGGAATGGTGTGTCCTCTCCCACTCGCTCGTCCTCCGTCTCGCTCTCATGGCTGCTGCCCTCTGAGCTGCCGCTGGCTGGTTCCTGCTCTGTTTGGCCGGCTTGGGCTGTAGGCTTTGTTCTTTTAGAGCTGTGGGCAGCCATGGGGCTTTGTAGGTCAGTGGCAGGCGCAGGAGCAGGTGTGCTGTTACACTCCTGTGTGCTCTCGTATTGGTCATCCTCAGTAATGTGCAGCGGACTAGGTGGGGGGCTGGGGGAGTCTAGACCGTGGTTATAGTGGGCAGAGTTACGGAGCTGCTGGGCCCGACTAGGCTCCTGCTCAGGCTTCTCTCGGAGCCGTGGAGGTGTCAGGAACAGCAGGGGGCGGTCCTCCTCACCTGAAGGGCTGGTCACCATGGAAGGGACAGGGGTTGCTAGGCTGGAGAGAGGTGCCGACATCTCTGAGGGAGGAGAGGAGGGTGTTGCCGGAGAGAGCAGTTTCACAGGCGACAGGCGGGTTGGTGTTGTCATGGTTGAAACATACC
This sequence comes from Crenuchus spilurus, assembly GCA_036984385.1. Classification (NCBI taxonomy): domain Eukaryota; kingdom Metazoa; phylum Chordata; class Actinopteri; order Characiformes; family Crenuchidae; genus Crenuchus; species Crenuchus spilurus. Next base: position 10,335 of record BRDA01006530.1, read on the forward strand.
TTACACACAGAGGGACATTATCAATTTTAGGGATCAGGGATAAAAGTACTATTTCAGATATAAACAGGTTCAAACATTTTGTTATTGAATTTTCTGAATCTTTTGTAAAAGGACCCATATTCTACATTTTACTTATTCCACCGAGTGTAATTCTTTTTATGTCTTTCTTTCTAGCAGGCCCCTTCACAAGTGCCTTGTATTGTGCCACATTCAAAATGGCAAGACAAAGTATTAATTCCAGACTCCTCAAAGACATAAAACTGTAGATTCATCAGTCTCTATAACACATCGGACAGTCATAAAAGTCTATGCATGGTTGTGACATCACTACTCTCAGATTTTAATGAAATAAAAGTGGCCTGATTGTGCAGCTCAGTTTATGTAATTTGGACTGTATGGAGAGGGGAATTAAGTCAATATTGTATGGACTAAGGAGTGAAACCTCTACAGAAGTGACATCAAACTTTTTTGCATGATATTAGCCCTGTAAACCATTAAACATTAAAGCATTAGAAATAGTGCCTGTACCTCTCACTGTATGGAGAGTCTTTGTAAGAGTCCACTGTTTCTCTTGAGTTTTTCAGGTAGGCACCATGTTCTTTGCTTCCACCTGTGGCGTTCAGACGCCCGCGCTGAGTAGGAGTGCCATTCCGGCTGTTTTGGACGGATAACATTACCAGGACACCACGGCTGTCTGACACAGCGCTGTCTGTCTTTCCATTACTCCAACTGTGACATGACACAGAACATAATATTTAGAAGGCCTGCCAAGTAAAGACAAGCTTATGAAACTACAGACATTGTTTATAAAATACTCCCTATTTATAAAACTACTTAGTATTAATTACCAAATGCAATAAAGGTTTTGTAGTTCAAAGACAAAACCAAGTCAGGTTGATGTTTACACTAGCTGACTAAAACTTATTATGCAACCTGCATTGTTAGTTGCAAAGGATGTACCCTAAACCACAGTTTATCTCCTTTAATCACTCATTCATATGCTTATTTTCTTCCTCCTGGTAACAAACCATGCCCTCCATCACACCACTGCTTTCTTTATGAAAAGCTTCATGTGAATACTCAGTAGTTGGAGCATCAGAGGAACGATGAGTGCTGCCAAGTTCATTCTTCTACATTTGCCGAGCATCATCATCATTGATACAAGACGTAGCCAAACAGCTAAGGTAAATGCAGGCTTTGTTGGTGATGGTAGTAAAGGAAAGATGTGTGGTTTGAGAGCAAGACAGCTGTAGTAATCCCAGAAGTGACACCTAGCAACAGTGGTGTGTTCTGACTTGACAGTGAAGCAGAAAAGGAACATAACTGGGTGCTGATCTGACCATGCTAAAGCTCTACTATTACTATGAAGCCATTACTCTTTGTGCAGTGACCCAGGCTGAACTGTTCTGACCATTCTGAAGCTACAGCAGAAAGCAGAGAAATGCTGTACCACTGGCTGGAGGTATGTGTAACTGCAGTGGATGGCTGAGTGGACGATGTGTACTGGCTTGTAGAAAATGACGTCTCTGTTTCTTTCTCAATCACATGCTGAGCCGGGACTGCATTTTTCAGCGCGTACTGCTGAAATCAGAAGAAACCAACAGAGCATGAAAATTGGGTGGTGTACATTTCAATGGTTAGATTCACTTCATTTCAAGAATCTTTCAAAATTAATGTTATTTAAAAATGATTTTATTGATACTACTACTACTACTACTACTACTAAAAAAAAACTGCTTTAATTCTTGTTTTGTAAGTAATTAAGATCTAAATCCTAATCTTGTATCTAAACTGTACACAACTACAAAAAAAAAAAAAAGCCTCTCATCAAGGACACGCTAAGAAAAATTCCTTAACGTTTGCAAATGACAGATGATACTTTATCATGTATCTAAATGTTACATTAAGTATTAGATTAATAATGTGCATTAAGGAAATGAAATAAATCTTATTTTTGGGGCAGGGTATAGTTGTTATCTAACTTCAATTTCATTCAACCCAACAGACCTCTGATGTCACCTCCAGAAAACAGAGCAGTGAAATCTCATTTTGAGAGCTGTGCTCTGTAGATTAAAATGATTCTCTGCTTTCTGTTAATCAGCAGTCACTTGCATTAACTGAGTGCAGTCACTTACGTTAACGAGCTGCAGGTTTTCCGGTGGTGGGTGGGGGTTTTGGGGGTACATGGGGCCGTTGGCCATGCTGGCCATGGCGTTGCGCTCTCGTAAACTCTGCCTCAAACGATCATGCAGCTTTTTCCTCTGTTTCCTGCACACGTAAACAAAAAAACTGCTTAAAACCATGCTCACTCCTGTCTCACATCTTAATATGCCTTATTCATTGTTCAGATTGGTTTACAAGACCCTTTTGAACATTCTATGTAATTAAAGAAAGGAAAAACAGGAATTACTTTGTTTTGCAGTACGCCACCACACACATGATGCCAACGACTAGAAGAGCAATGCAGATGCCAGTTATTGTTAAAACACGTTTCTGATACAGCTCCTCAGCTTCTGAAAAAGAGGATGGCATGTTTTTTTACAACTCCACAACTACATTTCAGCAACACAAAGTCAAGATTCAACCTTGACTATTTGTGCAAATGATTTGAGGCAATGCTCGAGTGTTAGTGACATTTTCACTTGCACAAATCTCAAAAATTGAACAGGACTTTTACCAGCACATTTACGGTCAGTGTTTTTTAATTAGCAGGTATTTTCTGTTACTGGGAAAACAGAGATGCATCTTGATGCATATTGATCTCAGGATGCAGTTTTGCTGAGTAGGGAGGGAACAAAGGCGGTGTTAATTCAAGGTCGGTTCAAAATCATGTCATCACAAAAGGAGTCTAAATGCATCTTCTGCAATGCATTCGAAACAGTCCATGGATTACCACTACAAGGGGCATTTTTAACAGCACTTACACATGCATTTATGTTATTTCATTACATTGTTAAGACATTACGGGACTGTATTCGATTGGACCCTCCAGTATGTGAAATACTTTTTTAACATCTGCAAAAACAAGAAGGCTGTTGTAAACATTTACTGAACAAATTGGTTTGGTTTGCAGATGCTACAGTCTTGCACATACCGGAAGCTTTAGGGAATGGGCCTAAGCAAGCAGCAGCAGCAGCATTTGGTCACAGGGCCTTTAGTAAGCCATATTTGATTCAAATATCACATGCTACCTGTGCAATGTGATGGAACACTCTTGTCTTTGTAAGAGGACTTGGTAAATACTCTATGAATGGAATGTATTAGATGTCCCGTGAGCAAACGCTGTTGCTATACTGTTTTAATCCCAGTTAAAATCATTTACTTCATTTTAGGGCTGTCACTGTTGATTACATTAATAATCTACCAATTATATTGTTTGAGTAATTCAATTTTTTTTTAAAGAATTAAAACATTGCACATAGCCTTTCAACAAGTCTTTACTATGAAGTCTATGGATAATGCCTAAAACTGTATCCATCGGTCTTTCTTACTGTAAATAAGACCAGCTGGAGTAATTAAAATATGTTATGGAAACTACCAACTGGTCATTGCAAATTCACAGGGAAGGTACATTTTATCATGTGTTCTTGAGTTTAAGCAGGTAATCGTGACAGCCCTAGTTTTGTTTAAACATAAATATCTTCTCAAACAGGCACACAACACAACTGCCAATATGAGGTATAGAACATAAATGACACTGAGTAAGGAAGGAGGGACTGATAGGTGATAAAAAAATAAAGAAAACAAGAAAATTCTGGGTTGAGGAGAGAGATGAACTAATGAGAGAACTGAGGAGGGGGAGAAGGGAAGGCTAGAAGGTGATCAGGATATCTGGCGCAGCATGCTAAAGGATGGAGGGATGCAGAGGAGGAGAGCAAAGCAAAGACTGAAGGGATCTGCACATACAGCATAACCGCTGAACAATTCGGCTAATACTGAGGGCCAGTGTGTAGATCTTAGTGTGCTTGTGTGTGTAGGCAGGTGTGTATGTGGAATGTGTCAGAGGTCCACATGAATAATTGAGCACATCCTTCACTGCCATACAGGCTGATGCGCCAAGCTGTGGTGCAGCATTTAAGCTTTGAAACAATGGAAACTTCCAGAGAGATTGGACTAAAAAGACCTCATTCTCTAAACAGATGGACCGTATTTAAAAGACTCGATTCAATAGAGCGGTGTGGAGATGATATCACATTGTCTGTTATGGCTGTATGATCCCTTCATTAGCAAAAAGGAAACTGGCTAGAGTTGAAGGAAAAAAAGGCTCAAGCTACTAGTCCTACAAGTCTGCAAACTAAAAGGAAGGAACAATTCATACCCATAAATTCAATCCCATGATGTTCTGCCGAGGCAGAAAAGATGACAAAAAGAAAGAAAGTACAGTTGGTTGGAGGTTTCGAGCGATAAATGTAGTCTACATTGACCAACTAAGCACACATTTTATGACAACGTCATTGCAAAGCACTACTGTGTATGGAAAAGCAACTACATATACCATACACCTGAGCATGTGGTAGCAATACATTTCATAACTCACATCAATGATCATGTATTACTTCAGTTCACAAAACATGTCATGGCTGCCTAACATTATGGTTACAATACAATAGCATGCACATGCAAACATCACTGTGCTTGCATCATGAGACAGACTGAGCCTATTGTTTAAGACACGAGCAGAACCCGCGATACTCAACCGGCAACACCACCACATGTTTCAGAGACATGCTGTTAGGGACATGCATCTTTTACTCAGCTACACTATATCAACCACTGAATGAGCCGACACCATGATTTGTGCCAAAATCAAACCCCAAAGCTTTCCCTTTTACAGCCATGCTAGCCAAATATGTTACTATGAAAGTCTGTATACAGACCACACAATTTTGTTAACGTACGCTGTGTACATTTAAATCAGATCGGTGCTTTATCTGCAATGTTATGGGAAGGAGCCAAAAAATATTTAACTTGACATACTGTTTCTATAATTTAATGAACATCCTCTGGGTAGGATGATTGGAAAACAGAATTTTTCTAAGATTGAAGTGTAGGGTTTCATGTGTTTCAGTGAAGAGGTCATTTTGCTATGACGATATGAACATTTTGCAACTAGTCCTCAATCTTTAAAATTCTAAACAGGAGGCTCTTCCTGGCATTATTAGTATTACTTTCTGTTATTAACTCTTATTTCTTGCATAAGGGATTTTTTTTAGGTTAAAACATCATTACAATAAAAAATAAGCAGCATAAATAGTGGTGCATTACCAGCAATATTTATATTGGGCATTTTTATTGTGCAATCAATATAGATAGGTTGGGCCTTACTGCAGAGTACTGGAAACACACACACACACACACACACACACTCTCTAACAGAGCACCTGAGGTCACTATTATAACCAACTCATATCTGATAGATGTTAATTGATAACCATGCATTGTTTTGCAGAGGCAGTCTTGTTTACTGATGTCATTTCTGATTAGTAAGTGTCTTCAGCACTATGGAAGTACCTGTACTGTACCCACTACCCTGATACTAAGCCAACGAGCTTCCGATGGTGAGTCAGTCAATCAAAGGCATGGAGCTAATGCCACCCTAAGAGTTGCTGAGTGTGGCCTGTCTATGCAGGCGGATGGTAAATAAAGCTCTACTGCTGTGCTGATGCAGCAGATGCTTTGCCTGTCCTCCATGGCCTCCGTCTCATTCCCAGAGAGATACAGGAAGAGTACAACAATTGCTCTTGCTGTAGGAGAGGGGAATTAATATCACCCAAATTATACATTGTGTAGGTGCTGTGCTCAACAAGAAAGCCCTGTTGGTTGAAATTGATGATGGCTTCTCAGCACCTTCTGCTGACGTTGCACTTACTGGCTCTCATCCAGCTCTGAATATCTGCTGCCCTGAACTGACGAGACCGTCTTAAAGAAGTGGAGCAGAGATGAGAACATCAGATATTGCCTTGTGTTCCTGTAATTGAGCTGTGCTACTACTACTGACGTGCTTTTGTTTTTTGTGCTTGTAGCTAAAGTATTTGATGGAGTGTTGAGGTTCAATCTCTGCAGCCTAATACTCTTATCACCTTTGTGATTCAAACATAAAGGGGTTTTAAAGATCTACTGCCTGTTATCTAAAAGGATGGGCTCTCACAACTATGCTGTTTCTCCTTATGGGAGAAAGACGACGGCTGAATGTTAAAGATCAACTGACCTGTCAAGTGACTTATTTACTAGTTGATGGATATGATGTCACACAGCTACAGGAATCTGTCAGCAGTACTGTGCATTTAATCATTTACTTTTGGGAAATAAGGCTTGGTTTAGATAAAAAAGACTGTAGGGCAAAAGCCACACAGTCAGGTTTGTGTATACTCATACTACAACAGTCATCCATCAAATGAGGTGTGGAGGGCAAGTTGCCCTAGTAATTCCACAAGTGAAAAAATAGCTCAGGTGACTTAATGAAGATTCTCCCAAAATTCTTCTGGAGTAACAGCCTGAGACTAACAGAAGACATGAGGTTCTGGCCCAGATAGAAATGAAACAGTTATGCACAGCATAAAAACTGAGAATGGTCATATTGAGATGCATAACTGTACTAAATGCTGACAATAGCACTGTGTACTGTGACTGTAAATAAGCAACAATAATAAAGATCAACTTCAAACTATCTGTGCAACAGGAGACAGTGAAAGTTAAAATCTCATGTGTGTTGCCATCTGATCTCAATGTCTAAGAAACTACTGAGATGTTAAGATGTTTTTGATTTTTTCTTTACGTGATCTCCATACAGATAATAGACATATGTTTGGTTTGACACTCTCATGATCTTTCCAGTTGATTTTTGGTTTAGTTTTTAATGTGAACTGCAGTGTTGGAAGTTTAGATGCCAACAAGCTCTAAATCCTGCTGGATTCATATAAAAAGTCCATCAACAGAGCCCCATATAAAAAAGTATTAAAATCAGTTGGGAAATCTAAGAAACTGTCAAAATATGTCAATAAAGATGACAAAATGCCTTTGCTTCATCTGTGTGCAAGCTGAATGAATTTTTCTATCCACTCCCAGGTCTATCCCAGGTTAAAGAATCCAGTTTAACAAAACTGGTTAAAAAATGCTAAACATGCGAGGAATAGGCATGGTAAAAGATGCACAACAGAACCCCAAAACGGCACAGAAAACTCCCTGATCTGCCTACAAGGAAAACAAAAACAAAGCAACAGGAAGTAGCGCTGATTGAGCATGCTCCAATCCAAGCACAGACAGGAAAAGGAAATAGACGTACTGTAGAAGCTGGGCGTTACGTAGTTTTGGCAGCGATCACCAGTAAAGTCATTTGGGCACCTGAGAGGGAAACAAAAAAGTCACAGAGAGAAGAGAGAAGAGAGAGAGGAAGTGAGTTGATACCCATAAGTTCTCCCCCGTGCCCACGGGCATCTCTGGTGTTGTCTGCAAAACGTCTCAACAAACATTAACCATGTTTGTTAAATCACACTCCTCCCAGCTAGCATCCAAATCACAGTCTTAAAGTAACAACATGATGGGGTGAGATCCTATTTCCAAACAACTAGATTCAATTCCAGGCAATTGGGACCTCAAATAAACAAACACTTAATTGAAGGATTAAACAAATTAGAATTCAGTGTCATCACCATGCGAACAAAATTGTGCAATCAACCGTTTCAAATCTCTGGTGACAGCATTCCAGCTTTGGAGAGCTTCAATTTAGCAAAAAGCAGTGATTAGTGGCTTGGAGAGCCTTGCGCCACACACATTCCCACACCTGTCCACATTTAATGGGGGGGACAGATGGATAAGTCTGGTGGGCTTGGATCTATAGAGACTGTGATAAGGGAAACAAGCGGGGAGAGACGGAGAGGGAAAGCGGAAAACACCAGCTATGCAGCATGCGCTTGGGGGATGTTCAGTGACTGCACATACGTTTTTGGTCTATGACTCTCACAGGCTCTGTGTTTTGACAGCGGTCCCCTGAGAATCCTGAGGTGCACCTGAGAAGGGGGGGGTGGGGGCAGCAGAGGGACGAGCACAGGACACAAACTCACACTGAACACATCACAACACCAACACATTTAACAACACAATACAACAATCAATATCTACAGGTTGTTAGGCTTGGTTTCCACTGGAGGTGGACAGTCGACAATTTATTGATAACATTAATATCTGTTGTTCTTAGACTACACTATACTGGTATTGTATAATTTTATGTATAATGTGCTTCACAGCCACTTCCTGGATTCGGCCAGGCTTAATGTTTGAACTTTCTCTGTATCTTTTAATGCTGCAGCTGACCACTGGGCTTGCTTATCCAGCTATTACATTATGGTGTATATAAAGGGGGCGGGGGGGCATTTTTGGGCATCGTGTAAAAAGCCCAAAGAACAGGACATGGCTGGTTTTGAGGAAATAATTGTAGTTCCAGGTCTGTGGTCCTCTTTTAAGTTTTAGCAGGCATTAAAGAAGAAAGTTCGGGGCCAAGAGCGCCCTGTTCTTATCCGGAACTTTCAGCAGACCATCTGCTCTCTGATGACAGAGAAAGGGGACTTTCTAAAGCTCAGATGAAGTGGATCTAGTGGCGTGACAGGCAAGGCCTCCGAGCCTTTACAGCTGTGGCTCTTACAGGGTTAGAACAGCTGGGACAGCTGAGTCTCTCCACAGAGAGACAGAAAAAAGAACGAATACAAACTCAGAGTCGAGCGGGAGCATTCAGATCTGTATGACTTGACTGAGACAGGAATGCTAAAGAGGCCCGAAATCTCTTGAATTTACTTAGGAAAATACTTCAAGATATCAAGATTACAATCAAGATATCGTGTCAAGTAACAAGACGTCAGGTGGTGCCACTATCACAGGCACATAAAGGCAGTTCACTGTCAGGGTTAGAGGAGCGTGCCTTTCTCTACACATCCTGTGTGTCAGCGTTCATCTCCAGACACGTCCGTTTCAGACTACTGAGATACTCTCATCTCTCTCTCTCTGATCCCTGGAGACCCAGCCAGCCTGCCTGCCTGCTGCTTCCATACAGACGTACAGGGTGGGGAAAGAGGGAGAGCAATATGGGTGGCTGATATGGTAGTAATATAAGATCACAATACTTAAATCTCACAATATTTAGGCTTTCTGAAGCGGGCAAATTAGAGTGGAGAAGATGCATGAAATCTACTTTTTAGCAATTGTTCTTTTTCAAAAGTAACTTTGCAGACACTGAATAAAAACTATAATGGCATAATCAGCTATATTTGTTATAGTGTCATACAAAGTCACTCTAAAGTGTAGTTCACGGGTCCTTTTTAGGATACGCTCAGTGCTCCAGATGTGTGATAACATCATACTGGCCCAAGAAATGAATGACAGAGACAGGCACGTTTCTCCAGGCTGGTTGCTTCCTGCAGTGCTTGCGGAATGGAAGCACCGACAGCAGCAGTGCATTTCTGCTTAGTCACTGAAGTATTTAAGACGAAACTCAATCTCTCGCTGGATGCTAAAAGTCCCTCTTATGTATTGGATGGCTCTGAGCCAAAGTGTCTCCTTGGCAATGTCAATAGAGGTGCTGTACAGGGCTGCAGTCATCAGAGCTTTTCCTTAATGATGCTAATGGCTCCACGCTTCTGCAGATTACTGATGAAGCAGAATGTGTGAAAGGCTGAGGAAGCACACATATGCAAGACATTCTGCTTGATGGACCGTGCTGGAGTCAGAGTGTTAATTCAGTAAGTGTGCACCAAATTGTGTGCGCATTGTAAACTGTATGATGTGGTTCTTGTAGCTTCTGTGATACAATTGAGTTGTATTCATTGAGATATCACAGAGCACTCTGAAGACTTCAGCCTATAAAGGATGTAGCAGTCATTTTTCTTTACTAAGACGATGTCAGAAACTGACAGCTACTGATAATGAAATGATGTTCCACCTGTTCATTTTACAGCAGAGATGTCACTTTGATTTTGACAGGCTTATTGCTGCACTCCCAAACACAGTGCATCACATTTCTACCACTGTGATCTTCAGCTTTGTGGGTGCTTTTGTGAAACGGATGTTGTGTTTTAAGAAAAAAATAAACAAAACAGCTGGGAACAATCTACTACTGCAGGGGTAGGCAACTCCAGTCCTGGAGTGCCGGTGTCCAGCACAGTTTGGTGATGTCACTGCTCTGACACTACAATTAAACATGCTAATTGCCCGCTGAGTTGAATCAGGTGTGTTTGATCAGGTAGATCACCAAACTGTGCAGGAAACCGGCACTCCAGGACTGGAGTTACCTACCCCTGTACTACTGAGTGGAAGACGATGCTTTGCTCCAGCCACATTCTACAATCCCGTTTGAGCTCAGAGGAAGGGATTACTTACATTTAAGATACTACCAAATAAGTACAATGGATTATTCCTATTACCTCAGTTATGTAGTTATGAAATGTGGACCTACTTCTAAGCTACTGCGGTTCAGTGGGTTCACTATTTGTGAAGTCTTACCTGCAGAGGTGTTTGGTGGTGTTGGGCATGACCTTGAGAGTAAAGCACTCTCCTCCATTCACGCAGTACGTTTTCTCCTTTTCACTGCAGGGTATCACATGACTGGATGTCTTGGCGGAGGGTGTGGTGCTGGTGGCAGCTGAGGGAAGAGACAGAACAGATCAGCACTTCAGATTTACTTGTATTTTCACAACTGATGTCATAAATCAGCTTTACAGAAGCTTATTCACAAACTTTACAGCTTTACATTGACAGACCGATCTATTAGCAGTTTTTCATTCAGTATTGGGGTAAGCTAAGGCCACTCCGAGGCCTACAGCTACAGGATTATGGGAAATAGAGGTCGATGATGTCTTACACTTCTATACCAGACTTTCTGTCTCCTCTGCAGCAGCACTGCAGAATTGACAATCACTGAACGGTTGATCCCAGCGTCCTTCGTTCTTGCTAAATACCAGAGGAATATTAGAGAAATACGAGACGACACACGACAAGGCGTTTTGGTTTATTGATGCAGCCTGAATCGATGCATGCTGCTCACCTTGAATCCTAAATACCCCTGCCTGGAATAATGGATTAGCTATTTATGCTAAGTTGAGAAACTAGTAAATTTGAAAGCGAGAAGCATTTTAAGAGTGCAAGGCTGTGCCAGAGCCAAATACGGTACACCATTCAAATACACTACAGCAAAACCAGGTGCCGTCTTAATAGCAATACAGCAGGCAGGAATTTGTTCAAATTTGCTTTGAAGGGACCCTATTTTAAGTAAAAAGTAGTTAATAATGCATCTAAAATAGCCACTTAATCAGAACAGCAGCAACTTCAAACCATATTCCCTGTGAACAACTAGCAACTAAAGCTTTCAAGTCTGATTAGACTTGAAACGTAAGTACATTACGAGATATAAGAGACATAAGTGAAAGAAATTAGAGCTTTAGCACTACCTGTTATATTTCGGTAATGTCTGGACATGAAGAGCCGCATGTCTTCTCTGCTGCCCACTGCGGTGCGGTCAGGATCAATAGTCCAGCACACTCTGCCTTCTTCACTACTGCTACCTCGCCAGATTGCAAACTCAATGCTCATCAACATTTTTAAACAAGCCCTCTCTGCCTCCGGTCTCTACCTCACTCGTCACGTCACACCTGGCAGAGTGGTGCTCAAGTGCCGCCAACACAGCTGTGCGCAAGCAGAGACGTCAGCGTACGTTCCAGCGAAATGAGTTTGCACATCATCTACTTAAAAAGGACAAATATTTATGCCGGACGTCTGGCCTTCGATTTACAAACCCACTTCCTGTCACGGTAAACACCCACATAGATGTTCCCTCTCAAAGTGGACGTGATTAGGGACTAGAAAATGACATGCCATGGCCATGAGCAGATGCTGAACCATCCCACTTGATCATCAGCTGTGTGACTCTACATAGTAATTGATCGATTAAGGACTGTTTTTAAGATGGAACTAATTCCAGCAGGACCTGGCAGCAAGAACATTGATGCTCATCCTTAACTGGCTCTTGCATCATGTTCCCTCCATTCATGACCTAGCATACAAACTCAGCTGATAGCCTCTATTTCTCAAGCCTGAGATATGGGTGACATGAAAGGCAGTATAACAGAAGGGTGGGCTATATGGTCATATATTATGCACTAAAATAGACATTTTGGGTCTGATATGATAACCGGTTAATGATTAATTGTGGGCGATACCAAAATCATACCATTGATTTAAACTATTTTAATTTAGCTAATTTAATGTAAAATTCACACTTATGAGACCATTGTTACAGGAAGTCAGTTACAAGATGATGTGCTGTCTAGATGAAAGAAAAAGATGACAATATGAAAATCAGTTGAAATCACCAATTTCAGTATGGAGCCGTCATTTTTTTTATTGGCAAATAATTTATCAGTCATTAATATATCATGCCTCACTATTTATCAGAATAAATTACATCACTGTATGCTTTTTCTGAGCATCTGTGGAGTAACCATCTGCATGTTTCATAACATTTCGATTTAGACGTTCTCATGCATTGTTTATCTTCGCATAATTTGTGGAATCTGAAACTTGACATTGCCAGTACACTTGTTTCACCTTCTAAACTGAAGCAGTGAAATATAAAAAAGATATTGTACATAGCTGAATCTCCTCCATTCTAACTGCTCAAACCTCAAATAAAACACTAAATATCAGGGAAGCACCGATACATGAATTCTCTGGTTTTGAGTTGTTTATAGTTAAATTTGCCAGTTGCTGACTTTTATAAGCCTTTTCATACTGCGGGCTAAATGAACACAAGCACATTTCCAGTAAATAATTAACATTATTCATTCTATAATGGAACAAACTTCAGTTGCCTATGTGAACATTAAAGTCAAAACACATTAGCTACCACACATGGCCCACTTTGTCATAAAATTGCAACAATATCTGGAAAAAAAAAATCTAGTGATCCCCTTCTCGTCAGTGCATCCCTACTTAAATTAATCAGGTTAAAACAATAAATTTGTCTTTGCATATTCCAAGATTATTACCACACTCTGAACAGATGCCTGGGTAGAACACCACCATGTTTGTTTCCTGAAAGACAATCTGTTTAGCTAGCCATTATTGCCGAAATGCTGCAGTGAAATCATAGGTCAGAAACCCCATCAGGTAACCACCGAGGTGGGAGAGAGACAGCCATTCACTCAAATGCAATTCAGTCTCTACGGTCAGTATCGCTGTTTTTCTAGACATCTAATGTTTGGTTGAATAATTGACAGTGCAACAGATTGCTTTTGTCCCTGTAACCTAATTATTGTGTTTCTCTCCCATTAAATCTACTGGTTCAGAGATCAGAGGCTGTCACAGATCATCAGTCAGGGCCCAACAGCTTTCTATAGCTCCAGAAAAAAAAGACTCAAAATAGATTAGCATATGGCCAAATCACAACACATAAAAAGAGCGTATACAATGAGACTGGTTACAAATAGCATGGAAATGCAGGGTGAAGTGACAAGCAATTCAGTTAAAGCAAAAAGTCTAAAACAAAGACTATTCAGTTCATGCTATGCTTTTTCAAAACGTCGCTCAACTGCCCGACACTTAAACAAAGTGACACTGCCACCATAGCAGCAGGGGATGTGCAGTCTTTTCAAGGTGAGGGACAGAGCGTCCGCACCATTCAGCTCACGTATGAATGTGTCTCAATGCGGTCAAAGCATGGCCGCCTCCCCTGAAGGTGCCACAGCTACATATGACTGATGGCTCAAAAGGAGAAAGGTGAAAAATCAAATTCCACTGTTTAACCTTCATTTTCTTTGGCCAGTTCTTTGAAAATGGTGTCGGTACAAGCATGATTTAGCCAGTACAACAGGACGTTTTCACCTCATTAAGTGTTGGATGATTTGATTGTAAAATATTTATGAATCTATGGATACTACACTGCCACAGATCTGCAATGTATACTGCTGAATGAATGAATCTTTCTGCAGTAACACTGCAAAGCAATACTGAATCAAATCAGACTGAGTCAGTCTGTGGGAGGTATGTTCAGGCTAAATTTGAGGCAGGTTTTGGGTTTCAATGCAGAAGAGCTGAGTTCCACTCTTTTTTTCAGACTCTAGATGGAGGCCTTCAGCTGAATTGATCGATTTGGGTCCATTTCATTTTTTTTTGCTGGTGGAAAGAAACCCAAGAGCAGACAGCGCATGATGGTGCAGTGCCAACAGTCTCTGGCTTCCTCCTCCTCCTCCTCCTCTCCAGCGTTTGCTGGGCCAGCATTTTCCTGCGGCGTTCTGCTCGTGCGAAAGCAGCCCAGCCTGAGAGCACTCAAGGGCAAAGCCAGCACTGCAGCGGATGAGTGAGTACCAGACCTGATCCACAGAAATCCATCTGAACAACCAGACCCCGTTCATCCCAACACAGCCAAGAGTACGTAAACGGAATGTTTTGGCGTTGAACTGAGATCATAATTATTCTCCAAATAGGTTACATGTTTCTTTTAAAATTTTACATTATATGCCTAGAAAATTGTGTATAACAGCAGAGATCACAAAGTTATTGCTAACATTGATAAAAAAATGTCAATAAGTATAATTATATTTTTTAATTGAAGTAAACCACAATAGAAGGAAAATCAAAACAAAATCATTACTCATCTCCAATAAGAAGAATGAAGCATGAGCTGCTGCAAAAATCAATAGTTTTTGATTCAAACTGCACTAAGAATCAAGATTACAATCTCAACACAATTCATTTGATAAGAACATTTATAAGAAAATGACATTATAAGACAGAAAGTAGATAAGAAGTGTGGCCTGTATTTTTGTGCACAGTAATGCACACTTGATATAAAACTGAGAATTTATGCCGACTACTTTAGGGCATCAATCCTAAAGCACATATTAATATTCTATACACAGTGATCCACCTTGAGTGCTGCCATCATAGTGATCGATTAGAAATCATTTTGCTCCTTTAAGACGTTTTTTTTTTTTGTTGCTGTCTCTGAGATAAAAGATCTACTGAAATGTTCTTCACGTGTCATCCTGAATCATTACATCTTAAATCATCACTGCTCTCAGTATCTGAATGGCAGCTTCTCACCAAGCCAATGAAGCAACTTTTAAATGATGACTCATAGCAAATTAAAAATACTGACAACAATACTGACACTGTTCATATACATTATATCACTCAATTACACAATGATGGCTTCCTCTACTCCACTGCAGCAGAGCTTATCGTATGGACTTAGTGACATTTCAATAGAGTACTTCAGTACACTTGTATACCAAAGTACAACAAATATGAAAGTGTACTGTCCTACACTTAGAGCACCTAATACAAGATAAACCACATCATATTGTGTTCTACTGGAATTATCAAGCAAAGTCCTGTTCAAACACATTCAAAAGGTAACCCATTACACCATCAATGGTGTTATGACACTTGCTGACCTGCTGTGGCTAATGATTGCAGGTCTAATAAGTAGTCATTTACTTAAGTTTACATTCGTTTATTATGTTACATTGACATTTGTTGTAAATGTACTGTTTACTGACAGTAACACAAACAATGAAAACAACTTTTATTTGTGGGCTACAGTTCACCACAGTACCACATTGGTACAGCTTGTGGAGGAAATAATCCATAAAGATACTTTCAGATATGCTGACAGTTTAAGGTGTGATCTAATTTAAAATTAGTGTGTATATTGTGATTTTAAACATTATATTTAGGTCACTGATTTGAACGGCATAGCTAGCTGCTGGATTAGCAAGCTAGTTAATATTAATGCAAATCTGAACATTTTCTCTGGAATTGTGAGAGTTATCATGGATCATGGTCATCATGGTTAAATGGGTAAAAAGAAGGTCTTTCAGAAGGAAAAATCCTGAGGCTAGACAATCTACAGGTGAAGTGGCCACTGTTGGGAACCCCTGTTCTAAATGAACACGTGTGTGTACTTCCAGTACTTTATATAAGCCAAATATTGCAGTACAAATAAAATTATTTGCTCTTTAATGAGTATTTAACATTGAACGATATCTAATGAAGGAACAGCAGTTAGAATACTCTACTATAAAGTTTTCTGGATAACTGATTACAGAAGGCCTAATCATTAACTGCATCACTAAGTTTTGGTACGTGCAGTGTAACAGCTCCTGTAAAGTGGAGTCTCCTGAAGGTCCATCAGATGGTAGGGCTGCTCTACAGAAAAGCCTTCAATGCTCACAGCCAGCCAGCGGCGTCAGATGATTAATTTCACACATACTCAGCCAGAGTCTGCAGGAAGAGGCCCTAGCATCTGTTTGTGTGTGAAGCCATGGAGACTAAATACGCACTCGTCCCAGTGTAATTGCCAGGTGGGAAAGGTGTGCTTCTCGCAGCTCTTGAGCAACTGCAGGCACGTGTTAGGAGCCATGCCACAGGCTTCAGTGGGTACTGTTCAGTGGAAAGGTAGGTTTGTTTTCAAAGCCAAGTAAGGAAATAACTTCCTATAGAGCCGGTGGCCCTGGAGGCTACATCCTCCATTTCACTAAATTACTCCTATAAGCACAGAGTTTACTTGCGTTTGGAAACACAGCCAGGAGAAGCAAACTGCAGTTACTTTTGATCTTCATAAAAAGACACTCCAAACACCCAAAGGGGTGTCTTCTGATTTCGCCAAAAAAACAAAAAGAGCCTAAAACTATTCCAGACATAATTTGCATGTGCTTATCCTTCTTATATCTCAGCAGTAATAGCACAGTGACTGACAATACCATCTGAGCTAGGTTAGGGTTAAATATATTCAAAGATTTACTAGCAAGAACACACTATCGTGAGGCTGTTTGTAAACAACAAAATCAACTAAATCTCTCTTGTAATTCTGACAATACATCAAATTTGGGGAGTACCTCAGAGTGGTACTCAACTTTTACAAGCTTAAAGTCACAAACATTCCTTTTAGAATAACCCAAAGCTTGAGAAGTTTAAACTAAAATTGCACCAGCACTACCCAAGTGCTAGTAAAGCAAGTACTTGGCACATCACAGTGTAATCTTTACAAGACTTAGTGTTATCTGCTACTACATAAAGCAGAGAAAAGTGCAAAAAGCACATGATTTTGTACTAGAGGGACAGAGTCAGAGCCCTCGAGTGCTCCAGCCCCAATTACATGCTTACTGGAGCGGGCAGAGAGACGGTGCTTTTGATCCCAGATTCTGACAGGGGATACTGCAGGCTACAGGTTAGAACCAGAGAGGAGGCAGGCGGAGGAAGCATCTGTTTTAATCAGGACACTCATAATCTGCTAATTACTCTCCCTACTCTACTCTGTCACGGTCACAGTGGACACATACTGGACTGCCGGGAGGACCCTGCGACAGCTGGTGTCAAGAAATTGCTTTTTTCCCCTCCTGACACTTACTCAAGACCAGTGATAACATGGACAAAAGGTAAATAACGTAAATTATTTATGTATCAAAAATGATCAAACGGGTGAGAAAAAGTAACCAACCAATAACTGGAACACTGGCAAAAACCCAAATCCACTGCCCAGCATATTGTCTATTAATCAGTACTGCACTACTGGCCTTTGTAATGCACCAAAACATGCACTTATTTATCAAAAATAGAATATGTAACTATACAGATCACAAAAATGTGACTGTGCAGTCTTAACTAGCATCAACAGTCTAAAACAACTCTCAAAGTGAATTTTAAAAATTCCAGTGAGACTGCAGCTTTGGCAACGATGTAGTTCCCCTCGCCAGTTGAGCAGCCTCTGGAGCCAACTCTTCCCCGGCAATCTACCATGTCATTAGTGATGAATAAGACTGCTCTCCCTAATTCTGCCCTCAGGTAGCCTCCAGCTTTCTCCTTCCTGCTCTGCAATCACATGGAGATATCTTAGATGTTGCCCAGTCTACCAAGAAGCATCTTTGCCAGAAGTAGAGGTGTAGCAATACAAGTGTGACATTGCGATTCTAAAGCAACTGTAAACCCACCATTCATGTAGTTTGTGGTTTTGAGAAATACAACACAGACTGCAAAGCAGAACAAGGATGAAATAAGTTTGACATACAAATGAAACAATTTGTCTCAAAGATCAGAACCGTCCAGGCTGTTGTCTTCTCTGTGGTTCTTTTTGGATATTAAAGCTGGATAGTAAAAATACTGATGCCCTGAAACCCTGGCATTGGTGAAGACTTTCGAGAGTACTGGGTGTCAAAGAAAGCAAATGCATTCTTGACCAAATTCTCACCTCTCCTTCAAAGCACATATAACCAACTAAAGTTCTCTTATTTTAGACACTTTAGGAGAAGAACCAGTTCATTGGAAGAGTTGAATGTAAAATACGAAGAGGGTGGCCAGCAACATGATAGCTGGACACAATCAGAGGAATTATGATCAAGCCATTAAGATACCAGAAGACCCAAACAGAAGGATGTTCTGGAGAAACACTATGAGCACCACAACTGAATTGACATCACTTGATAAAAATGTCAATTTTGCATCACCAGTTCAAAAATATAAAAAATTACATCAGCCATTAATTAAATTCAGACACTAACTGTTTTTAATAATATAAATGAGAGCAGAGGATGTAGACTGATGAGATGCATTTGTAAGAACAGCAAGACAGATCTATGCAGTCAAATGTATAATTATAGCCCTGTGGCAAATTACACAGCATTTAGCTGTAAGTGTTCCGTCATTTTGTAACAAAAGCAGTGAAATAAAGAACTCTTTGAAGATCTAATAATTAAAATGTGTGCAGCCAAGATGCTAGGCTTTGATGCATATTGATCAACCTTTAAATATTCCTAGTTTACTGGTGAGAGTGGGCAACTTCTGCAACACAAACGAATCAAAGTAGTCTGCATAGACCAAAAAAGCATATCCATTACAGAGAAAATCACTAATGCACTGCAAATGGAAATCTTTGGCATCGCTTCAGTCTGGCTCTCTCTCTCTCACCCTGTCACTCGAGTCGCGTGAGCTGCTGCACCTCCAAGGCCGAGTGGAGAGGACTGTGGGAAATCGAGGCAGTTGCTCTGCACGATGTGGTAGAATGGCTCTAACCTGATCAGGTGAGGGAGAAAGACACATTGTGTTTATCTGCCTCTGCCACTGCTTCACATTCACAATCTCATCCCCCAGCCTCGGGTGGCTTCAGACGGTTTATGCTGAGGAGAAGCCCTGAGAAGCCTATGCTGTTGTTCTCCTCGCAGATTAAAGAGGCACGCCGCTGGATCTGAGGGCTTAAGCTCAACAGGATTTGCTCTTTTCTTGCCCATTTTTCACCCACAGTTTGACTGACGGCCTTTCTTTTAGTATTGGGGTATACGGGATAATCAGCACATGCTCAGCACCAGCATCTGCTGAACTGAGCCATGCCACTTTGACTTGGCTTTGAAAATAATCTGCTGATGTTGACTTACACATGCTCTATAAATGCACATATTCGTAGCTACTGTTGTGCAGCACAGAAGTTTGACAAAAATACAATTCAAGCTAGAAAGACATAATGCAGAACTTTCTAACGTACAGAAATTGTTCACACATGACCATTACATTTAGAGTTGGCACATAATACTTCCCTGATAGCAGATAATTCTGGCCCAAATATGGCCCAATTAAGGCACTTGTGGGTCAGTTATGGTAATGACAGATGTACTGTAGGCCAAAACTGGCTTGGTTGTAGCGGTCATGTTTAAGGTTTGTCATGGTTTTTGAACTCTGAGCCATATGTGGCCCAAATACTACTGGCCATGTTTGAACGTCATTTCTATTCTGGTCCAAAACTGTGCCCAACTGTAGCCAGGTAATTGCATCATCTCTGCATTTTGGGTTAAGTCGAGTTAAATTGAGACTGTTTGATCACCAAAATTGGATGAAGGCATTACAATCGTTCCAATGTGGTAAAGGAGCTGATGAAAATAGTAAGTCTGGGTCAGATTTGGGCCACTCATTTGGTTTAGCTTTGATTTTAAGAAGCTAAGCTACAAAGGGACTTTGTTGTGATAGCTGATCAAATCCAGGCAGGATGTAAATGATAGTTTCCATGTTACTTCAATTAAATATCATCTGAAATCAAGTTGACAAATCAACATTAGGGTAAATGGGGATTTTAGCAATAGCTATGAAATAATGCCTTTGTGGGTAGAGCATGGCAAGATTCGTTGTCACAGTGAATATTGTCACAATATTTAAATTCTACATAGATTGGCCTTTATTGTATGAAATCCTCCCTATCCGATTGCTAGAAGACTAGACAGAGCTCGTCCAGTTCATAAGCAGCTTGTTCCCTATACATACATTAAGTAATTCTGATTTAGTCTGAAGTGGACTGAACTGAAAAATCAATGATGATTCACTACTGAAAATAGTTTTAACCAAATTTTAGGCCAGAGTTTTAGAAATGTGCCCTTATTCAGGTTCACACTTAAATTCTTGACTCTCATATCTGCACACCTTACATATTAGCTTCACAGTAGCTACTTATTGAATAATTCATAGTAGGTACTGAATAAGTCTCAAGACTGTACATCTATAATAAGCTTAGAGTTTAAAGAGTTAAGAAACAATCAGCACCATCATTAGTAACACCCCATAAAAGGCGCCTTAGGTCCATTTACTTTAGGATTAAAACTAACCCAAGCCCTCATTACTTAACACATAACACTTAATGCATATTTAATGCTTAACTCTAAAGAAAAAGAACAGAAAACAGTGGAACGTGTGACACCAAGAACAGATTAGTTGATGAGAGTTCTGCACAATGGAGATGAAATCGCCATGTGCGTGGGCTGAGCTGTACCACATTAATGGACCAGAGTATTCAGCAGGGAGCAGAAGCCTTCGAAATCTCTTCTGCAACACACGCCCCACACACTTGCAGAAGACGGGGAACCGATGTGCATATAGAGGCTGAACTCTGGGTTTGAATTGTATGCCATTTAGAAAAGCATGCAAGGCAAAATATGTTTAGGGGCTAGAATGAATGTAGAAGATCAACATAATCTGAGGGATAATACAGTGGAATAGTATAAGGACATTATCTAAGAATGTCACAGCAAATACAACTAAATATGGAAACAGTCGCGTGGCCTACTGCTTTCAGCTCCAGCTATCACAGAATTACATACGCAATGACCTGAAACTGTCATCACTGTCATTACTCTCTTTACATTAATGAATGTTCTTCCATCACCAGGTTTTATCCTTCCTAAATACTCAATAGTGAATGTAATATTAAAAATATTATATACAGCAACATGGAAATAAGCCTTTGGAGTTGGTGTTCTCATGCACATTGCCTCTTCTGAATGGTGGCGATTCCTGTTTTAAAAACATGAAATTGTTGAATAAAAAATATCCATATAGTTCATTTCTCCAGCTACAGAAATCCTATAAAGAAAAGCAGGGGTTCATAGTGTAATGCAATATTCTAGACTGCTACTGTAGGCAGGAGGCTAAATTCAGCATGTCAACCTCAATGTTAGACAGATATGAATGCCTTGTTTACCTGTATGAGAATTTAATCAAATGCCAAATCACTGCTGTGGAAACTGGCCTATTACTCTTCTGCCCACAAATGTGCATCACACAACTTGCAAGTTTGCAAAAGTTTACAGAATGTTTGTACAAATCCCATTCAAACTAACGAAAAACTAGCACACCACTCACAATACCTACACTCAGACTGCAAAATAAATTTCAAGCACTAGTCATTTGAACAATTAACTGCAAACAAGGCTACGACCCCTCTAAACCCACCCCCAAATGTCCAGAGTACAACTGATAAGCAAAGCCTCACTACCAAATGTGACCTCTGCCTTCTTGGTTAAACTCAGATTGTTCCCATCCAAATAAGGTACAGGTAGCATCAAATCTCTCAAGGATGTTGCCAGAATTGACATGAAGGCAAGTCTGGCACCAAAAGACCCAGGACAGGATGTAATTTTTGTTGGCACGGTTGTTTCATGGTTGGTGGCATGATAGTAGTCTGTTTCAACCGGCTTAGTTTTTAGTAGCTAAAACAACACAGACCGTCTCATCATGAGGCATTGTTCACATTATATTATCTGGGATTTTATTAATGTTCTGTAAAGCTGTGCAACAGTTAATATGAAAACAGAGGTCTGGGTCAAGCATGGTCAGTTGAATGCTATATTTGGTATATTCTTCACTTTATAATGGAACACTGTCATTTGGGGGGATATTTTGAGCTACTTTGTAATGCAGTATCTGCATTTTTCTGTAATGTGAAACTAACTATAAATATAACCCAGATGCGGCATTCTGTTTATAGTGTGTGTGTGTGTGTGTTGCAGAGAGAGAGAGAGAGAGAGACTGGGATGTAGATCTCTACTGGGACTCAGCTTTTCACTCTCACTTGTTAAAGCAGAAAGGACAAGCACACACTATGCCAGTGCCTCAGTAATGATCACATGTACCCCACTGACTTTAATCAAATGAAGTACTGGTCCATCACTGGAAAACACTGATAACAGTCATTGTTCCTAAATAATGAGTAAACATCTGCTCCACTGGAGACTTTACTCAGGGGAGAAAAAAAAAAAAAAAAAACTTTTTCAGAAACCTACAATGGAAGTAACAAATCAATATTTTATCCAGTTTAATCCAGTGTGCATTTGCTTCTGTCAATCTTAAGAAAAAAGAAAATCTAATAAAAATAAATGAATAAATAAGAAATATATTGATCAATTATGCAAGGGGTATCTCACGTCTTTTTCATCCGGCGTTCTGTACTGGGTACGGTACGGATAAGCGCTGTAAAAGTAGTGTGTTCTACATTTCGAAACGGAGCCACAATGTCAGGCAGGCATCTCTTATGCATAATGCCTCAAACAGGCCCTGCACTGCATGCCAGCCTGTCTCTCCTCATTAAAGCCTTATTAAAGACCCTGAGCTAGGACAGGCATCCATAAAGGATCAGGCGGCACCAACAAATGTGTTGTTTGGAGTTGGCACAGCCTGAGCACACTCCTTTCAAACGAGGCAGGAAGTTTGAGGGAACAATGAAATATGAATCAGATTTATGCTCTAAGCAGCAAATGGATTCAATAGCAGAGTGCACTTAATTAGGCCATCATTAAATACAGAGTTATATGAATGGAGTAGCTCACTGAGTGACAAACTTTCAATCTGTGGTCTAATAGTCAATTACTGAAGTTCACGCTTCTTTCGTTTATTAAGCAATTTCATTAAATATATTTGACAATGGTGCAGCAATGTATATCAGGACAAAGCCCCCTCCCCCACCATCATTCCAACACGGTGTCTGTTCTTACATTATAGGAAAATTTTATTCCAACCAATAGAAGTGGCCCAAAATGACAAAAATCCAACCAGTAGAATATCGTGAAAAAGTTAATTTTGTGTTCATAATTTAATAAAAACATTTTTTTTTACATTCAAACCTTTTTTCATATGTTGATACTGTTTGAATAGTTATTTACTCCAAATGAAATATTCAAATAATCTGAGATTATGGATTTCTGATTTTCATGAGCCAAACGTCATACTGATCAACATTAAAACATAAAAAGCCACATTGTGTGTAATGAATATAAAACATCCGACAAATGTTTTAATTATGAACAATGAACTTTTTCCATGAGATGCATTTTTTTGAGATGCACTAGTAATGTACACATTTTTTCTGCGCCTAGGTGCCATGTAGAAAAAACAAATGAGAGAGGAATGAAATACACAATGTCTGCTCATTTAACTAGGGTGATTAAACAAAGCCACAAGCACAAATACTGCAACGTACAACAAACAAAACTTGAGAAAACCTGCACAAATCAGCTCATGACTAAACTAGCAAACGTCGTCAGGCCCTCAGGACATTAAAATGCTTTATTTGAGTAAGAAGTGCAAACATGCTGAGGAAAACAAGATGAAGACAAAGAGAACAACAAAGAAAAGACTCGGAGGAGGCAGATGAGCCACACTGGGGGGATTCTTCATCTGCACGTTTTCCAAGCAGGTGCCGTGTGTAATAAGAAGGACCAGTGTGGAGAAATTAAACAAGAACTCCTTGCTTCCCCTGGGAGAAGCCACACACAGTGTACTCCAGAGAGATAGACAGGAGCGTGGGCGGGCTGGGCTGAGCCTACAGGATTAACCTTGACTGGACGTCCTCTCCCACAGGAGCCCAAAGGATGGTGGAAAACAAGCTGCTGCGCAGTGACCTGTTAAAGCACGACCTACAGCAGCGAAAGCACATGCTAGTCTTGATGGTGAAAACCTCAGAGAGGATGCAGAAGATGTACAGAGTGGATGCTCTGTATGTGTGTGTGTTAACAAGCCACTGTAATTCATCATTAATGCTGCAGGATAGCACACACACTGCAAGGTGTGGCATAGAGAGAGAGCGAAAGGAGACAGAGGAGAGAACACACAGGGTGATGCAGATAGCAACAGAGAGTGACAAAGTCAGAAAGAAAGAACAAGGAGAGAGAGAGAGCTCAGACAAAAAAAACGAGAGAGCAAGAGAGGGGGAATGTGAAGAAAGACAGAGCGGTAATGAGAAAGGAATAAAGGGAAGACGCCAAAAGAATTTGGAAAGGAGGAATGACTGAAGAGATAGACGTAAAGAGAGAGAATCTATGAAAGAGAGAATAAATGACAGATTAAACGAGAGTGAGAATGACAGTGAATGGAAGAGTCTGGAAGGTAGAGAGTGAAAAATGAAGGTCTGAAAGTTTAAAGAGGAGGATAACAAGAGAGGTAAACTGCACTGACGCCGTTTCTGTAATCCTCTCTGCTTCCACTGCAGCAGTGTAATCACTGCTAATGTTCCTGTGCATGCTGCCTCTGCCCATGCATACTTATTGGCATTTTAAGGTCCTGCCTTTTTTATGGTGGATGAAGCAGCAGATGCGTGCTCATTGATATTTTAACATCTCTTTTGTCAGCCGCTGCTTTTCTGGCCCTGAGAGAGTTTTTCCCGCTGCAGTTGAGTGGAGGCTCCTGTTAGGCTGAGTGCTCCTCTGTGGTCAAATAGTCCAGAGCTAAAAACACTCACACTCTTTACTGAGAGGTAGATCACCTGTGTGACATGATGAAGGCTGGCCAGAGTCCAGAAGAAAACAGCTTTTCAAAATACACAGTACACATCTGTTTTGGGTTACTGGACCACAAGGACCAGAACAGAGCTGCATTTAGACAGTACCTAATGTATACTAAAAGTCACAGAGCAATAAATAAATAAATAATAAATAAATAAATAACCAGCACAAACTTCATTCAAAACAAAACAACAACAAAAAAAACTCAATAGATTTAGCATTTTGTGATGAAGACTAATAGAAATTCTGTGTTTCTATTATTATTATTAATATTAATAATATAAAATGTATTTGATAATCTTTGTCCCATGTCAAACATGTTTCTCAAAGTTTCCAACAATACATTTGCAATGATACAGCTCAGAAATACTAAAATTCCTGAATCTGTAGAGTCCTTCTTTCCCATTTGATCTCATCTCAAGGCCGGATGCAGTTCCTGTCCGGAGCCTGAGAAGAAGTGTTAAAGACAGACACTCTCACTGTGTGATGCATGTTTCTGATTGAAATGCACAAATGGACACTCAGGAAATCACTGAGCACGGATCCAAAATTTGTGATTGGTGGATTTGTGTGTTCAACTGACTAATGGAAATCACCGACTGGCCCACGTTGTAAAGCCTTCATTCTTCATCAAGTTTTATTTGAATTGTATGGAATGTAGGAGAAAAAGGTTTACAGCCGAAGCCAAAAACTTGCAGCTGCAATTTTTTTATTCATAAATCTCAGCACTTCCATGAACTTTGGTAACAGCAATTTGTTCATATGAGTAAAATGTATTTTTTCACAAAGATATGAAGGATCTCTAAAATCCATGCCATACTATCTCTTTGCTCTAGGTCAGATTCCTTCTTCTATAAAGTTACCATCATATATACAGTCATATCGGAATATTATGACACCCCTGGTTTGGCATGAACTCGCAGATGTCAGATGACATCATGTCATGTGACAGGGTTTGCTGCATGTATAAATAAGAGAGCACACCAGTCAGTTGTAGCAGAGTGTAAAACAATAGTCATAGGTAAAGGATGTGATTTGACTGATGTCCAAAAGAGCATGATGATGGTGTCCCAGGTGAGGGATGGCAGCACCTCAAAAACCACTCTAGAGCCACCATAGTGAAGGGGTACAGAGACGGGATGTCTTGTATATATCCCAATGCCAAAACAGTGGTGCTCCAATGGCCAGTCATGTCAGAGGAGAACGATGACTCCATGGTTGCTAATCAGATCTACACAAAATCTTAGGAGGTGACCCCTTTTGATCTAAAATAGTTGACATAAAAGGTGAGCAGTCAGCATCTTTGAATTAGTCTAATCTAAATCTAATCAGGTTGGACATGGATAAGCGGAAGATGATGGATGGATGGATAATCTAAAATCATTTAACATTAACAGGGTAACCTGCTTCATAATTTTGTGTTACTAAAAAACTGCATCCTATGACTTCAATAAATGAGGAGAATCATAAAAGGACATCTGCTCATCTGAAAGCAAGAGGCTATACTGTAATAAGTGTAGAATACAAAAATCAGGTTCTAACTCCTGAAAAAGACAGAGCTGCTAAACCAGAATGCTTCGTGTGTTCCACTTCATTCCTGGGCCATGTGTCATTTAAGTTCAGCATGAAACATTTGGGAATGAGAACAAAAACGAGCTTCAACGGGCATCAGGGCGTGGGCTTGTTTAAAGGTGTGCCTCAGACGTTGCGGCACATGGTGCCTTGTGCTCCCAAAAGCTCCATTACAAGTAATTTACTGAGCCAGTCTGGGGAGGGCCGACATGCTGCACCGTCACGACTCTCTACAGTCACAAAACGATATGAGTTACAGTCCACTTAATGTTCTGCTGCTCTCATTCCTCTTACTAACTAATGTGAACTGCATATGCCAGGTTTAACATCTATTAATGGTAATCATGTACATTACTAATGCTTGAATATGTAAACCAGATCTGTGTGAATCATTACTGCAGTATTGCAGTGCTCTGAAAACTCTGACTTGCATTAGAATATAAAGGGCACATTTGCACATAGGAAACGTGCTGATGCAGTGGGTCTCATCTCTAGTGACCTTGCCTGCGTGCCTGAGCTGTAACATAAGACCGATGTGCATCCCAACAATATCATTGCACAGTATAGGCTCTAGGGGACCTGCTTTTCCGGTGGAGTATCATATAGTCACTCTGAAAAATATGCCATTGATATTCTGTTCAAAAATGTAGCAAAAAATTATTCACCAATACAGAGAATATATTAAAACAGCAAATTAAAACAAATTTATTAATCTTTTATATAAATAATCTGTTAATTTAAATGTATTGCTCCAATTAACTCCCCTGCAGAGAGTGAAAATCACTATATATCTCTTCTAATGCTGCAGTGTCATTGCATCTGTTATGATTTTGCCAGGTTTTCCTTACAAACTGCTACTGACAGAAAATAAACCTAACTAAGGTTGTATGATTGGAATATGTCAAAATCTTAATTGTCAGATTTTTTACTCAATTTTGCTACATTTTTCTTGCAATTTCATAACAAATAACTGGAGCCAGTCTGCTCTTTGCTTTAAGATAAACCTTATTTGATTAACGCTATTTAAATAGGCAACTAATTTTCAGTTTAAGAATCATAAATGCCCGTTTGTATCAATAAACTGTAAATTAAATGTTATTTATACTGGAATTCAGGCTAATTAAAAGTACTTGAAATGTTGCAAAAGTGTGTTCACGTGTGAATGAAAAGGCTAATAAAAATGAGCCAGTTTGACTAAAGAAATTGGCCATAAAATGCATGATTGGTGCACAACAACTAATACACATACATAAACTTAACATTTCAGTTCTCAGAAAAGATTTGAACATGATACATGCCATTTATGTTCAGAATGATGAGCTGAATATGGCTGAGAATTTTAACAGTCACAACTTTGATTATATAGTACAAGCTCATAGTTCTCACACACACACACACACACACACACACACACACACACGTTTTGCTGCTGAACAAAGTATGAAAGAATATTTCAGTTTTAGATGTTAGTGAGTAAGAATCCTGCATGAAAGGGTTAGTCAACAAAACTGAAACAGAAACTGTGATGATAAAACCAGTATGTCCACCTCGGAAACACAAAACGATAGAAAACTATGAGTATAGACGACATACTATACTGCAAATCCAAAATAATGCGATACTTCTCAATTTCTCCCATTCTTAGGGAAACTGAGTAGACGTCCTTCACATAATGGGCTTTTGCAGTTGGATACTGTTGATTTTTATCTCTACACATCTCTTTAGATTATTCATTGTAAGCAGACACTGGCACATTTTTCATTCTCAGACTGGAGTGCAGCCCCAAAGAAGAATAAAGACTCTAAATCTCACAAATAAAAAGACAAGCAACCTCCATCACGAGACACATGAGAGGTTAGATGATTAGGTAATGGATTTACTTCTGACAAATAGCCGAGAAGCACTTTCATCATCATCAATTAAACATATTCCATTCACCTCAACATCATATTCAAGGAGAGCTTAGGCTCAATGAAGAATCGCTGAAGAGCAAGAGAAATGGTGCTGCGAGGAAAAGCTCTGTTAAAAAGCTTTTGTTTGTTTCTTATAAAGAATGTGAAGGATTTTCTGAGATTGCATGCAGAGCTCTTTGGTGGTGATGGATGGATGACAGCTGAAGGAAAAGGTTAATCATACATTACTGCAACGAGAGAAAGGACTGTCTGGGTCTGCTGAGTCACTGTTGTGGGATGAAGAATCGAACACAAGGAGCCATTAGAGTAATCCATTTTGAATGGCAAAGATCTAACGGCATCTACCTTCAGCGATGGCATAACTGCCAGATGTCACTTTGTTGCAGTATAATTAAATTAGGGATGGTTGCCTCAGCTGGCTTTGCCCAATAAGGAGAATTAATTGGCTGGTCTGCCGTCCTCATCTGGGGGTCCAACCCCTCAATACATTTGAAGTGCTAATCCTGTTGACTCATGCTCATTCCACCAAAACTTCTCACTGAATTTCATGCTCATCATTAGCTGTGTGGGTCAAGGAATCAATCACAACACTCTTGAAATAAAATTGCTTCTGTCAGAACAAAGCCTTTGAAAAAGGTGGCAGACTCCATGTCTTTATCGAGTCATAATTGAATGCCTTTATCCTTCTATTCACTCGATTTGCATAGCTATGAGCACACCTGTCAGGGAATAATACGCCATCATCTGATCAAAGGTGAGAAAGCTTAACCACATTTCAACACGTGAGGCTGGCATCTTCCACACATGCCTGTGATCCTTCCCAAGTAGGCGACAGTAAGATCAAGGGAGACAAACCTTTCTGGTCGGATGTATTGAAGGCATTGGGTAGAGCAATACTATTTACATTGCTGCCAACTAATTTGTGAGACAGGTTCAGTTATGTTAGGCAGCGAGATGAGGTGGGTAGGAGTCCTGCAGATGAAGCAGGTGGGTACTAGACCACACAAACAGCAAGAGAGACTTTATGGACAATAAAGCAGCCTGGACGCATGCACCCAGACAGCAGAAGGGGGGTGGGGGGGGAGACAGAGTGAATGGTGAACCAATGGGACAGCTCATAAAGCAGAATCTATAGTGCCATGTCTTTAGTGCACACAGTATTTTCATATTTATCCACAGTAGTTCTACAAAAACTATATACAGTGTACATTTAATAAATTCTTACACAGATTCTGCATTTTAACCCTCAAATTGGGTGTCTGTAGTTGTTTTTGTTAATATTTTAGCAACAATACAAACAAAATTATGACCAAACATTCCATAAATCTCTACAGTCTACCTTAACGCAAGACTGTGTGATTCAAATCCAGAGTTATGAGCCTACGAACAGAGGTTCACACACATATTACTTGCCTCTCATTGTGTGATGTGCGTTTGATTGAAACTGACCACTCAGGAAAATGGGCCGACCCATCTGCCTCTCACCATGTATGATTAGTGGATGTGTGTGAAACGGACTAATGGACATCACTACAGACTGACCCCCTTCATTAGTTTACATTTGAAATGTGTGAAGAGAATTGTGGGAAAATTTGTATGTAAACTACTGTGAACCCAAGACTCTTGTAAACCTGCTTCAATGCCAAAACAATTTGTCCACATGAGCAACAATGTGAGAAAATTCCTAAAAATGAGCTTCAACTTTCCAGCTATAGGACTGTGCTCTCTTTACACAGTGATCTAGGTCAAATGATGCCTCATTAATGGAGAAAGATGAGTATGTTCTGATATGAAACATATGGGTATCCTGTTACAATCAAGTACCTTTAACGGCCAATTTAAGAAGATATGCAAAATTATCCTCTCTCAAGGGTATTTGGTCTTAATTTTAATTGCATTACATGTACCCTGCATGCTCTGTATGTTAATCTAAAGCACTTACAGTGTATGCACACAATATTCGCAGTGCATATCATGTACATGTAATGTGATGTAAATTTTGACACATTTGTATTTTTATGCAACTTCTAATCATTAAGATGTTGCACTAAATTTTCAGCATGTATCCGTCACAGTGCTTTGAACTTAATTGGTGCTTCTCTTTTCATAATTAAATTCCAGTGTTCAAATCCTGCTGTGACTGATGTTAAGGATACAAGTTTCAGAAAGCTCCAGCTAGCCTGCAGATACCAACCATACTGGCCCAAGTGTGACGAATTATGGAGACTGGCATTAATTAAATAGTGGCATATGTGCCACATTGGTTTAGTTCAAATAAGAGAAATGTTACTCTCAAAGTCATGTGGAATCAAACCATAAAGAGCTCCGAGATTTGATGTTTCTTGTAAAAGAGAATAACAGGATTATAGGTGAAAGGTGGCTGTGATGGGGCAATACTCATTTGCTAAGTGTGTGACATGACCTCTACATGAACCTAATTATCTCAGAACAAAGGCTGGTTGAACAAAACAGAGGAGGAGGGGAGAGGGGGCTGGATGAATATATCATTTACAGGAACCAACATAAAGATAATTTGGTTAAAAGAAAGGACGCAATAAGCATATCTATTATACAAAATGCCATTAAGCCAAAAAAGAAAAGTCTGTAAATGAAAAATATTTGCTAAAAGTAATATATTAATTTAAATATTAAAATATAACCGACATGATTCAATGGAAAACCATTTGCGATGTGGAGATGGAACAGACTGCCATTAAAGTACAACAGCTCATGGACCAAAGCCACCTTCAAAATGATGGTGAGACAATCAATAAAGCCATCAACACAGTGTATGGGAAGCCATGTATACATTATTAAGTAACTGTATAGGCTTTTACAGTTAAATAACTATCCATGCTGTGAGATAGGGACCTACAGGATTACCATTATGGATTATACAAGCACTTTTAAAGCTGTGTTAAATATTTCAACATGATGTGTCTATGGCTATTTCCACAAACAAGAGGTCCAGACATATATAGACACTGCTATGTTAATGTATAAAAAGTGATTTCTGAACAGTCTAAGAGGTAAAAACATGCTTACTTTGAACAAATAAAGCAAAATCGACCGATATCCCAGTAACACTCACCAGGGAACAATCTACAAGCAAGGCTCGACTGAATCACACCAAAGGAGACATAAATCCCAAGTTCAAAGAAAAAAAACAAAGAAGAAGAATTGGGGGAAGAGAAGATCAATAAAGCTATGAGGGCAGCAATAGCTCTATCTAGAAGTACTCAACAGAACCTAAAGCACCAGACAGGCAGCAAGAGATATGCCATAAAAGCAGCAAAATGACAAAACGACAGTGAGATAACTGCAGTACATGGCAAACTATTCTCTGTACAGGTCAATGTTCTTAATGCCACAAACACAATAGTTCTGATACGTATTACTTATGATGTGATTTGACATTTTTGACTATTTTTCTGTTTGATAAATAATATCACTTCATAAAATTCAGTTTTTCTTAAAACACAATCATAACTAGACACACACTGATCTGATACCCAAGACTGATACACAGTTGATGATGCTGGATCTGATACTGTTTTAAACAAGAACCAATAAAATTCAGTTATTTTACAAATCGAGTCTGAATGTGTCACAGATTTGCATGTTGCACAATATTGTGTGAAGTAGAGTAGATTGACCAGTAGACAGACCATGTACAGCCAAGTGTTCTTAACCCCTCCTAGCTTTAGGCCCTTTAGGAAGTCTCAACTCAAAACTACACACCATCTGCTACAACCTCGTCCAGTCACCCCATCACCACTAACAGAAATCCACTGACCAAAACAGGCAGCAGAACTGCAGAGAACCGAAGCCCTACTTATGACATAACCATAATCTTGCACTTATCGTGCAAATTATGGCCTCCAACCACAGTTACTCTTCCCTATGTTGCGCATGACAAGCCCACTGTTGTGTCATGCTCTGTGTGTGGGAAGAAAGCAAGAAACAGCTCCCTTCAATGAAGTCCCTGATTCAGAGGAGAAGCCTATAGAATAAAAGCCTTCACATGCTCAGTGGCAAAAAAATATTTCCCTGTCGCTCAGATCAAATCACAAGAAGTTGGCCTCCTACAGAGAGGCATGTGGTTGCTGGATTGCTAGTGCTGCAGTCCCTGGAGGAAGTGGACTTCAATCAGCTCTGCATGAGATAAATGCTCAGATGGCTTGGTAGAAACAAATGTTTCTTTTACTAATGGGGCTGTGTTGACAGTGTTGCCTGAAGACAGGTATCATGCAGGTACACCATTAGTTGAAAAAACAAGTGCATGTGTGTGTGCATGTATGCGGTTCGAAGCAAGTGTCTTATTAGGCAAAACCAGGCTTGAGGCTTCACTACGTGGTTGGTGACTCTACTTTGAAGCAAACTTGCTGAGACAAGGTAATATTAAATAGACTGAGGGTCCTAAAATGTGAGTAATGAAGTTCATTTTTGTTCTAAAATAGCTTAGTCCAACCGCCATGGGAAATACAAGATGAACAAATGAGAACTGAATCAGGCAAGCACCCACATTAAAACTGCAGTTTAAGTGAATATGGAATAACAGGCAGGGAAGTGAATTAGTATGCAGAACTTCTTGAAAGTTAGCAATCTTGTTGCAAAAAAACAAAAAACAACAAAACTGTTCTACAAATGTTTACAAGAATTACATGGTTACACACATTTTTGTAATGCTCACGTATGTATTTATCAAGTATTTATGGAGAAGAACGCAGAAAGAACAAGTCCACACTCAAACGCCATTGATGCAATTGGCCTTTATAAGATGCATGTGTTTAGTTCTCTTGTCTTGGACAATTAGTCAGTGCATGTCCAGCAGGGTCAGGATCACTATCGCTTTCACTGAGCTTCCTGCTGGAGCAGCTGACCTGCTCTCTGCATGTATTGATTTAGACTGAGATTACCGACGAAACCGATCGCATTTCCATTCCGGGCTTGGACAATTGATCATGTTGCTCAAAAAGGGAAGGGCTTTTAGCTTTCCAGCAGCCTCTCATTCAGATAATACATACATATCTTAGAACAGAAATACTGATAAAAAGTCCAGCTTCTTGAGGGAAAGCAGGGAAAGAATTTACAGCAGATACAGACAAAGACTCTAGAAGCACAGTTTTAACTTGCCTTGTTTTCTTACATTATGAAAAATCTAAATACTTTAACTGTAATTCATTCAGACAGTCATTTGTATTGTAAGACCACTTTGTGCAATAAACACACCTCAAGGCTCTTCTTTATCTTGGTTAAAGTTCTAACCCTTTCTGTTCCTTCTAATCTCTGTTCTCGCCGAGAAATACAGCTAAGCTTCCCTGCGTAAATGCTCATTGTGCTGCATATGCAGCAGTCATAGGTGCTCTTGGAGAGTAAGGATTAGATAATCTAGCTTCGACAGAGTTAACCACATAACTTTACATTGAGTCCACAAACTGCACAACTTCACACTGAGTTCACAAACTGTGAAACTTCACTCCGAGTCCACAAACCACATAACTTCACACAGAGTCTGGACTGGAATGAATAATTCATATTGTTCTACCTTCAGGTGTGCACTGGAGGTAGCAGTGATAACCAGAGCTCTAAAACTCTCTCTCAGCCTCCCTCCCTCCCTCTCTTTGTCTCTGACAGGACAGCTGGCTGCTGTAGGTCAGTCCAACCTCTGCACCACCCCACATTGCTACCAGTAGCGATAAAAAAATATTAAAAAAAACAGGGAAAAGGAAATGTGGTGAATGTGAGGATGGGGGGGTGAGGTGGGTACCACGGCAAGAGTGTGTCTGGCAGCCCTCCAGCCATTATAATTCTTCAGCTTTCAAAGTCATGAAGGAGAGCAGTTAGGGAAGCAGATAGCATTACTAGGGATTGTCTTTCTGTGTGGCCGGGCAATGGATGGGAATCAATTAGCCCTCTGCAGACTGACCTTGAAATGGAGCAGAACACCCAGAGGAGGAAGTCTCCTCACAGCCACAGCATTTGGATTAGAGGAAGTGGCACTGCCGATGCATGTTATGGAGCTGCAAATGAATCAGACAGTCGGGAAACTCTTCACTCTCACTAAAAGGATGTTAGCACTGTGTTTTATAGCTGCCTGCTGAGGACTAAAGTAATTGATGTGGTACGGAGTCTAGTAATCCTGTTTAGGTTTAAAGAGTAGTAACTGTCAACCGCAGTCATGAAGAGTGTGTAATGCACTCAGTTCTCAGGTGAGGTTGCCCATTGTTGGGAGGCTTAGTCACAGCTGTTTGTGACACAGCTAACAAGATACAGCATGTCTACCCTTGAGCAGAGTACGCAAGCAACAGGCAGTTCCTTCCAATGCAGTAGCCAAATATAGCACTGGTGTCATACAAATAAATAAAGCCAAATACACTTAAATCATCTGACATCACCAGGGAAGTAATACCTACTAGACACGATGTTGGTGAAGTTATTTGTTGAAGATATCCAAGAAACATGTGGCTGAGAACATTCACTCAAAGGCCAGTATTTCAAAAAGTATATTAATCTAGACCAAATAAATCTAAAAGTAACTAATATTGTTACCTATTTTTACATAATTTTATATACAATTTGAAAACACTAGCTGCCCTTTACACCGTCTGAAATTTTTCATTACAAATGGATCAAAAGAAAAGTCATCATTTTGGTTCAAATGGCGACAATAAATAATGGACGTACTATAATAATACACAAATCTTTTAAACAGTGAAACCATGTGAGGTGCTCTGGAACTCATTTCCATTCTCTCCACAACAGCACCTGCAAGCCAATAATGGATCTCAATGAGGCATAAAGCAAACACCAAGTCTACTTACAGGATTTAGTAATAATGTTGTTAGATTCCAGACCGGGATGCTGGCTTGGTGTGCTGTTCCTGCCAACTTCAGGAGTTGTGCTGGGGAGGGGCTGAGTAGTGGGGTTTGTGTTGATAGTCACTGTCGAGGAAGGGATAAAACGGGTCACCTTGGGTGAGGCGGGGGCAAACGGGCCGACTGTGGAATCTCCTTCAACAAACACCTCAGGATGTCCAGGGTTTGCAGTGGTGGTGGTTGTTGATGGGGGAAGAGTAGATGAGGTGGGGTGAACAAATGACACAGGTAGCCCCTGTGTAGGATCTGCATCAATGATAATGGGGTCCTGTCCTATACGCTTGGGATCCAGGTGGGTGGGAGGCTCATACTCAAAGATTTTGTCCACAAAGACCCACTTGAGGCCCGCAGTGCAGAGTGCTAGACTCAACAAGCAGGCCAAAATGGGCAGAATGCAAATCTTCTCTGAACGCACACAGTTGCGTACCTGCTCTAGCTCAACACACACACAGCAGGTAGCAGCAGCCAAGCCAAGGCATCGCAGAGGTCCACGCTCTTCACGCTCCCCGACAACCTCCTCCTCCTCCTCTTCTTCTTCAGGTGTCTCGTCTTCAGCCGTTTCCTCAAGACCAGTTTTTGGAGGACATTCGGAAGACTGGGCCAAAGGGGACATGGATCCAGGAGGCTTGAAGAGTCCAACTGAGGAATCCTCCACTCCTGCAGACTCCATCCCCTTCTCTTTGTCTCTTCTTTCCCTGTTGTCCTCCTTCTTGTCTTGTACAGAAGAGTGTGCCTGGATGCTTGGCTTCCAGCTCAAAGTATTACACAGGCAGCAAAAGTGGCAGCTTTCTCAGCATCACGCATCGTGGCTCGTAAAGTGTGTTGTCCATTATCAGATCACTGGGGGGAAGGGAGCTAGAGAGCAGATATGGTCTTTGGTACTGGCAGAGTAACCTTGTTAGCATCTGGGAAGCGGCTCTGACTTCCGTGTCAGAAAGGACTTCTTCTCAAGGCATCCTCCCTCTCAGTTAGGCGAGAGGAAAAACACGCAACAACATAAAAGTCTATAAATAATGGTCTCTGTTGGACGAAGCAGAGTGTGGTGGCCCAGAGGTGGATCCTTCCCTCAGGAGACTCCGTTGCGGCGTGGCTCAGAGAGCTCCAGTGGCAGGGCAGTGTGTACCTGAGGGTAGGGCAGGGGGAGGAGGAAGGTGGAAATGCAGCAGGGGCTGGGGCTCGGCCAACGGAAAAGCCATGCTGTCATGCTCCAGCAGTTGAGAGGGGCTGAATCATCCAGGAGCAGCAGGTGCCTGTCCGTTCCCGAGAGCCGGCAGACAAGAGCAGGAGCTGATCGCTAACGCCTCGCAACACAGCCGAAAAGGATGGGCAAGTGAGGATTACACACACCCCTTCCCTTGTTCTTACCCCTCCTCTTCCTTTTCTCCAACTCTCTCTCTCCCTTAAACACACATAACTGCTTTCTACCTCTTTCCTCAATCTAGTCTTTTTCTTTCTCCCTCTCTCCCTTTTCTTTTCTCTCTCACATGTACATCATGTACACACATGCATTCTTTCTCTCTTCACCCTATCCAACTCTGTCTCTCTGTCTGATATGTCCACACTCCCCTCTCCGGCTGCTCCGACTCTGTACTCTGAACACAAAGCGTGGAGCTAGGCAAGTCTGCACTTGATCCAATTAGGCAGGAAGGCAACGAATCAAAGGCGAGCAAGGCAGACAGTTCCCCCTCTCTTTCTCTCTCTCTCTCTCTCTCATTCACTCACTCACTCATCCACCTCTTCTGCCTAGACCATTGATTATGCTAATACAAAAAGGGGTGATTTTATGAGTGGGAAGAGTTACACCAGCGACAGTGACATGTGATCTTCCTCATGGGGCTTAAGCTATTGTTTTAAATGTGCTCAGCCGGCTAAAAGAGTACCACCCTCACTGGCCATCAAGCAAGAAAAGAATAAAACATGAATGAAAACATTTGATTATCTCAGCTAAGGATTGATATGATAAACTTGATTTGTAAAGGGTAAACGGATTTTGTTCTCATTTCTCCTTGGCTGACACTTACTACACATGCAGACCCCCTTTCGCATTCCATAATCACATTTGTCTGTACCTGCCATTGTATCGCTGACTCAGGCGATGGGGGAGGGTGGGGAGGCAGTCCGGAAGCCCCTGCACTGCCCATAAATACTGGATGAAGAACAGACTCCTTTGGAGTATCGCAGTCACTCTGGATGCCTGGCCATATTAATAACAAAATAAAGCCCACCCTTACACTTACCTCCAGTTAACTTTTATTAGCACAGTCATTACTGCTAGCAGCAGACTTTAATTAAAATCCTGAATTGTTTTTATATCTGTGATATAATTAATTAGAGCTAACGAACAATGTAAGAACAAAGCACTTCTCCAGCCTCCTGCTGAGGGAATTGGTGAGAAAAGGCTATCAAGTTACATGTCTGAGTAACCCTACTATAGCTTTAACTTAATGTGCTTCACTCATCTGCATAAGAGCACAGTTCTGTGACCAGCACAGCTTTAAATCTACTTTATTGTGTGTACTACAATATCAGTATGAAACCTTGCAATAAATCTGCTTAACATTTCAATATGTCGGATAAATCCAACATGAAGACCTGAACCTTTGTCATTTAAAACATGCAGCAGTAGTTTCACAATGAACATGAAGCACTGTTTTCACAGTAAAGCAGTCATGTGATGATTGAACTCCATCAGACACTGGACATCTGCTTATCAGATTAGTCAGCCATGTCCACCATCATTGTCTGCATATATCAAGGATGTAGATTTGAGTGACAATGGTGACCAACACAGTCACGTTCTTACAATGCCACAATATTTGAGAGTTTGCGGACTAGGCCAAATGATACATCATTTGCATCAAAATGAATAATTCAGGTCATCTTGAAGGCATTTCTCTCCTCAGTTACGTTTCTACAGTCATGAAGAGATATGCTATACCAGCACAAATCTGCCTTTGGTTTCTCCCAAGCCTGGACTACACCACCCTGGTTTGACAATTGCTATGTAAGCACTATAGAAGCTGGGATTACAAACCCTAAAATCCGTGCTCCGCATGGTTGGCTTTGAGCAAAAGCTTCTCATTGGAATGAGGGAGACAGATAGCAGGTGTTAAGCTCTTGCCCGCCTGGTGTTAATGGGCTGGGAGTCAAATCCAGACCGTGCCAAAGTGTACAGGAGGTTGAGAACACAGGAGAGGGGCCTTAGGGTCAGGTCAGTGGCAGTGACCCCTCAACCAACAACAAATGTCCTAACTGACAAAGTTAATGCAAAGCATTTAAAGCAGAGACAAATTAGGCTGCCAGTAATTCCCATTGTGCTAAATCATTGTCCATGGGTAATCTATAGATTGGGTGGTCACACCATTAGGCCTTGCCAATATACTTCCTCCAGCCAATAAAGTAGCATAATGATACTTAAACTAAGGATTTTGAGTCATAAGTTCAACACCGCCCTAGCTTTGTAACAAAAGGAGATCATTTTGAAGGACAATCAACTTCATTGCCAATTATAAATAAAATATATTTTTCAGTAGCAGTTCATGTTTGTTTCATCACGATTGTTTCTTATGACATGCAATTTAGATAATAGATGTCTGACATTGTCTTTAATTTGCATGTTATGGCTGAAGCACTGTGACTTTCTCCAGTGCTGAAATAACTACAGTAATTAGGAAAGCTGAAAGTGTTCCAAACATGCACTATATTCTGTGGCATCTCATGTTAACTACAAATACATACTAAAGTACATGTGCAGTGAACATACAGTGAAAATAATATTAATTTCACAACAGAAAAGTTTCCATAAAAGCCACATGAAAAATGGGGATGAGATTATTAAGTCCTGAATAGTTCTAACATGCATTAACTACAGTCTTCACATAGCACCTTCAGTTCAGCAGAGCTAGGACGGCTTTCAGAATGCTATGGGTTGAAAGACCTTTAAAAATGATAAGAACACCAATGAAGGTGCATTAACGAATTGGACCGACTTTGGTTATTGAAGGTCGCTGGCTCTGAGATGCAAGAGAGGATGCACTGCCAAAAGCACTGCCAAAGCCAGTCAACATCTGAGACTAATACACTATGCAGGTCTGTCTGTCAAAGACGTGGGCAATGTCATAGAGCCTTTTCAGGTCATTGAGCCTCTGCCTTCCTTCACAATGTCACAATACTGCAGCATGTCAAGCACGGTCAACAAAAGAACTTCACAGGAGGCAAACGCTTAGAAACACTTTACCTTCAAATCCCTGTAGACATGCAGTATTACGTCACAGACACATCAACATATTCATGACCTGATTCAAGTTCTCTTGTAACAAAATGAAACACAAGGACTATAATATGAAGGTGTTAAGAGTCCCATCAAATAAACATGGAAGGAAGCAACACCGGGGTAATTATTCAAGAAGCAAAACGGAGATAAATTAATTTCCTTATTGCAGCTTTTTACAGGAAGTCCAATGAATTATTTACGGTAAGGAAAGAGAAAGTGAAAGTGAGAGAGAATGAAGGAGAGAGCGGTGAGAAAGAGAGTGGGTCTGTCTAAGGGACCTGACCTAGAAAAATCCCAGTATAGAGTCTAAAACTGAGCAGGGAACACTGCCTATTGGCAGACAGAAGGTTACTGGTGCATTAGAAGATGAGGCACATTTTCCTGCCAAAAGACAAGAGCGCTAGAACTTTTTTTAACCAACACGGGACGAGGTCTCTGAGTCGGGCTTGAATTCAATAATGTTGCTGTTCTCTGCTGACGTACAGACAATGAGAGGCTTTTAGAGAAATAGGCCTTTTTCATCCTTCTTAAGCACTAGATCATTGCCAGGACAGGAGAGCATTTGTGAGTAAAGCTCTCGCTCCCTCCTGCTGGGAGTACAGGGAGGGGGGGTGAGGTGACTGGTGCTTCAGCCTGTATCCCAATCTCCAGATTCTATTCCCGCCTTTGGCTGTGACTGAATCGAAGAAAAAGCAGCACAGTCATTGTACACAGTGGACAGAATTAAGTAGCCAGGCTTGTGTGTATGTGTGTATTTGTGTGTGCGCCAGCGCTCTCACCTCTGTGGGCCCGCCTGGCTGGTGCCTGCACCACAGGCTCATCCGTCTCCCGCAGCGACCCTCTCTGACACAGACACACACACATGCAAACGCACACACACAAGCGTACAGGCTGCGGCTGGCGTCCCAGTTGTGTATGTAATGGAGCTCCGGCAGGAAGTACTGTAAGTCATTCAATTGAAGATGAAGCGTCTGTCTGGGTATGGTGTATTGGGAGGGGGTTAGAAAGAAGACCCCATTATTATTCAAGGCTGGGTGCACATTATCCCATTCTTTCCAGTTTCTTCAGGGTTAGCTTTACGCAGAGTGGGTGGACAGGGTGCCTGGGTTCAGCACCACTAAGCTGGACAGCGCCCATCTGATATGGCTCCCAAATGAATTTGCCTCAGGATGTAACTTGTTCCGTGATAATACTTCAACAGAGCACTTTGCACTGAGTTATCTATCCAGCTTCAACACAAGGTTTAAATGTACAGTAGCTATGTCCTTCACTGAGGTTATCTACCCCAAAAAGCTAAATTAAGGGCTGCAGTGCCTCTGTGGAACAGTGTATAGTATGTAGGACATGAATTATCCAGCCTAGCCCATGTCCTCTGGAACTGAACAAAGGCATATCTGAAGCTGAAAGGGAGGCCATCACTATTATTTATCACTATTGCTTCTGCTAGTGAATCTACAAAAATCAGGGGAAAATGTAACTTGTAGAGCAGTGGTGGGTGGTAAGAATAAAATTCAATTTCACAGTATTCTCAATAAAAATCAGTATCATAGCACATGATGTCCATATCTGTATGTACCTAATGGAGCTTGTATTTGTAGGACTCTTCTGTGCTTTCCTTCTCATCTTAAAATGATTAAAAATAGAATCTTGTATAGTATAAATCTTAAATAATATATAATAAATAAAAAAATTATAAGTCTAAGTGGTATCCAGTAGACTTGCACCAAGTACTGAAATTACACAAACTTTTCAACACCTTGGAAATTAGTTCTTTACTCCAACTTTCAATATTGGAATATGTTGCACTATTTTGGCACCACATTTTGCTATATTTTAGTGACAACTGAAGTGTTTTGTACGGAATACAGAGACTTGTAAAAAGAACAGACATTAGTTAATGTAGAAATGTGCCTTTGTTGTATCAAACAAGCATGGCAAAAAATACAAAGACCAGTGTTTAATTTATAGCCAGAGTATCAACTTAGTATTGCGATACTCCAATTATTATATATATATATATATATATCTAGTTATATATATAGTTATATATATAGTTATATATTATATATATATATATATATATATATATATATATATATATAACTCCTGAATTTCCCGCAAGGGATTAATAAAGTATACATCTATCTATCTATCTATCTATCTATCTATCTATCTATTAGTTAGCATCTTTAAAATTTGAATATAAACAAAAAAGTTGGTCAAACCATCACTGAAGTAAATTTTGCATTTAATTTGGAAATTAACTTCCCAGTGTCTGGAGGAAGAGTGGGGAGAGACACAATCCAGTCCATTGTCCAAGTCCAAGGTCACCGCAGCTGTCTATCAGGACATTTTGGAGCACTTCATGCTTCCCTCTGCTGACAAGTTTTATGAACGTGTGGATTTCATTTTCCAGCAGGACTTGGCACCTGCCCACACTGCCAAAAGTAACAACATCTGGTTTAATAACCACAGTATCACTGTGCTTGATTGGCTGGCAAACTCACCTGACAAAGCCGAAAGAGAGACTATGAGCTGTTGTCAAGAGGAAGATGAGACACCAGACCCAACAATGAAGGCTGCTATCAAAACAACCTGGGCTTCCATACCACCTCAACAGTGCCACAGGCTGATGACCTCCATGCCATGCTGCATTGATGCAGTCATTCATGCAAAAGGAGCTCAAGTATTTAGTGCATTTATGTATTAAGTATCATTTTGTTATTGGTTTTATATAATATTCTAGTGTTTTGAGATACTGTCTTTTTTTGGGTTTTGAGATACTGACTTTTTGTATGTGCTGTCGGCCATAATCAACATTAAAAGAAAAACACTTGAAAGATATAAATAGATATAAATAAAATGAGTTTCACTTTTTGAATTGAATTACTGAAATAAATTAACTTTTTCTAATCTTTTGAGATGCACCTGTATATCATGAGATAATGGCATGAATAAAATGTGCTTCAGCAAATCATATTACAAGGACAGAACCAACTGTGGTAATATCTGCAAGAGTTGAATGAGAAGTATGAAGAAAAAAAACTTCAAAAGGAGGTTCTGATTTTTAAACAGCCAAAAAAATGTTTGTACTGCCTGGAGGAAATATATTATATGCTTATCCAATCTTCCTTACCACAGTGATGATTCATTTCCTCAGTTTCCTCTCCTAGTTCATCCCTAGTGGTAGGTTAGAGGTGCATTAGGAAGTTTCTTGCTGTAAAAGAGAGGGCCTCTGAAATCTAAGATGTCATAATCTGGCTCTTAACGGTGATCTGGTGGAGGTGCAGGGCTCAGAGTGCCACATGCTCACTCAGAGTGCTGTAATTATTAATGCTGTGGCAGAGGTACTGTGCGTTCTCCACTTCAGAGCCTTTTCCCAAACGGCTCCTGTACGGAAGCCAGTGGCGTGACTTGGAATACACTGAACTCGGCATGACTGGCCATGTGAAGGGAGTTTTTAACATTTATACTTAGCCTGAAGCTATGACTGGGAAATGGGGGAAAAATGAAGGAGCAGCAGTTAAGGTTTCCTCAGTAATAGCCATCAACTCAGTAATATCCATCACAGTATACTTATGTGGATTACAAAGAACATCTTTACTTCCTTCCTGCCCTGTCATTGTCAAGATGAGAGAAAATATCCGGTGGGACTGAAGTCAACAGCAACTAGGCTTTACAGAAAGGCTCAGGTTAGGGGAACATCCCCCTCAAATTACTACTGTCACATTTCATCACCTAAAATGGAATACTAAACCTAAAAACGTCAGAGCAGTAAAGGCAATGTCCTGCAAAGGCAGATTAAGTCCCTGATGAAAGATAATACAATCTGTCAAAGAAGCCCCTTTCCCCTCTGAAGAACACTGCACAAAAATAAATAGAAAATCCTTCTGTTTGAGATTTGAAAAGCAGAGTCTTTTGAGTTTTCTGCACTTCAGGCAGTTCTAGGCATCTGCATAAGCCTATTGTAACAATGACAATCTAGATGGAGAGAATTGTACCATATTTTGGCAGCAGAGGCACACTTAGGCACATATGGCAGGGAAGCCCATCACATTAAAGAAGAGAAACTGAAATAATAAATAAATAAAGGCAGAGGGATAAGCTGGGGAGTATAAAGCTGCTGGCCCTAGATCTTAAAGAACAAATGGAAACAAAGAAGATGTATATGCTGCTAGTGGGATTTGCAGCTTCAAAGTGTAAAAAAAATCCTATGGTGAATACTCACGGGCACTGATGTGAAAAATAGATCAAAAACAGAAAGCAAAACTCTCAATATCCCAGTCAGTGCCAGTTTGCTTGATATAACTATGGGCTATTAGATGTGGATCTGGAAGCTTTTCAACTTTCTACTGTCTCCATCAGAAGAAAATGAGGAGACAAAACATCTCCAACTGTAGCCATAACATTCAGCCATATTAGGCCCACAAGTAAAGTGCTATGAGAAGGTCCAGTCCCTTCCCTCTTTCCCCAACCAGGTTAACCTTTACCCATGAGAATACAAGAGTCGAAGCACATTACCTTGTGGATTTTGCAAAAACAAACACCAACAGTTCTTCCATAGCCGCATTTTAAAAGAATTTTACATAGACTGAAATAAACGAAACTGAACACCAAACTCTGATTTGATAGCCCTTGCACATGGTCCAGTGAAGCACTTTTACCAGATTGTGACTGAATTCCCCAGCAGACTTTGGACTTGTCTAGACATTTATACATGTTCTCCACTCGAAACTGGACCCATTCAGATAACAGCTT
Organism: Crenuchus spilurus; assembly: GCA_036984385.1. NCBI lineage: Eukaryota > Metazoa > Chordata > Actinopteri > Characiformes > Crenuchidae > Crenuchus > Crenuchus spilurus. The sequence goes on from BRDA01006530.1 coordinate 54,799, forward strand.
ATAAAAACAATTTGACATTTGCACGGAACTTAATTAATAGTATTAGGTCCAAATACCACACGCATTACATCTTGCAGACAGGACTGAACACATTGACATATTATCCTTCCCTACAGCTGGATGTTTTACAGACTAAATCTACAAGAGCAGTTAAAAGTCCAACGCCATTACCTTCTGTCTGGGGTCCTGACCACTGGCCCCAATATTAAACACCACATGAGACATATCTGCTAGATGACCTCATGACTTCAGCTGGTATTCTGTGGGAGAATGACAAACTTATCCTCACTTCAAAGTAAATTGAATTCGTTCATGTTATAAATAAATCACACTGTGTACAATTGGCCAAGAAGGAACACTTTCTGACAATGCCCCATTTTTATTAATTTTTTTTGCTTCACATGATGGGCAATGTGGCGATATTGAATTGTATTGTGAAAAAGGTACTTCAACGAATGCTTTTCTGAGAATAGTGTTGGTATTGCTAGCACTTAAAGAACAATGGCCAGCTTCATGTTTCATTGAAAATGAAATTAGTCCTGTTTAACTGGATTTAGTGCAGAGCATGAAATAAAATAAAAATCATTGTTCTTAATTTATCAAAGCATTTTTAAATGTGGCTAAACAAATGCTAAAAAAAATACTGTAATAAATATTGTATGCCCTAATTAGGTATTCTAAACATATCCTAATATTCTCATGCACTCTTACACCATACTAATAAAATTTGCGGCACATTGCATGAGTACTGTATAGTGGCTAAAACTTCCGATTTTGAGGTTTTTCAAAATTAGTTGTTCACTTAACGGTGCAGCCGATTCTTAGGCTAAAGGAAGAAACAAACATTCACTTATGTGTCATCCATTTTCCACCCTCTGCAACAACATCATCCTTTTAAAGCTGCCCACTTCTTGGCAAAATGAAGTGCTGTGTTGGGAGAATTCAAATCAATAGCCATCAATTTTCTGGATGTCTAGCTTTATAAGAGAGAAGCTCTTGATCTTAGTGTAAAGACATTACTCGATACACTTACTGAACTACAACTTATTACCGTTACAAAAAGCCAATCCAGTCAACTGAGACTTTCAAGCATAACACAGTTAATCCAATAAGCATTTATATAATACACACTGTATAAGTAATCCATGAATGAATGCAACCACTGCTTGCACATTGTTTTGCATTTTCCTTCCAAATAAACGGGTTAATAAGCCATCACTTAAGTCTAAACCATACAAAGTACATTCAGCTTTCCTCAGATCAACTGACAACAGGAATCTTGGCTGAGGTTTCTTTAACTACCGAGTAGATAATGTATAGGATTAGGCCCTATGCCTGACGTTTGAACAATCATCGGATACAACTGGCCAGTGCCGGTCATTACATCAATAGAATGGAGAGAAACGACTTCCCTTAAATGGATCAAATGAAATGCTCGGATGAATATGGGGGAGGTCTTCATGGGGGAGCTAATGATGGCCTGTGGTCTCAAGTTGCAAGGAAATGCTACTTATACAGTGAACCTTGAGGGGAAACTACTCAGACGAAATACCACAAATCGATAAGTTGGGGTGGGAGATATGACAACATGACCTTGTATCACGGTAAATGACATGACGATAAGCTTTTAAACATTGCATCACATGGTAGGAATCATCGGTTGATCAAAAAAATAAATAAATAAATAAAATAAAATAAAATAAAATCTCTATATATTCCCAAATGCATGTACAAACACATTGCAACATATGTTCAAAATATCACTTTTATAAATGCGTAAAAAACCTGATCAGCTTCATGTTTCATTTAAAAGAAACTTAGTTTAAAGAAGCATTCGTCAAGGCTCAAGAAACCTCTAGTGGTTAGATAAGTGTACTACATTAATACTTTCACAATTTCAGTCCCGTCCTCGGCTCTGTAGAATCAACAGTGGCTGGCTTCAGTTCAGAGCTTGCATGCATTAGGAAGGATTGTCATGATGAAGCAGGTTGCAACCTTACTTTGTTATTGAGATATAGGCATTTGATGGCATTGCTTGATCGAAGACTAGTATTAATTTACCAACAAGTTTTGTAGACAATGCTTGATGTTACATATGAGCCTTACTGTAGTCGTTTTCTAGTCTCCATCCAAATAACAATTCTTTCATTGTTGGAAGTATGATTTGATAACATTTTTAGCAGCATAGCTCAAAAAACACCTCAAACTTCAACAGCCTGGTGGCAAAATTGTGGTTTCCACAATGTTTCTTTTGCAGAGCACATGTGGATGGAGTAATGGGATGCTGAGAAGAGCCATTTGAAAAGACAGAAGATCAGTGTAAACACAGACGAGCCCTCTGGTCTGTAGCGGAGTTTTACAAATGGTTACATAAATACACTTGTTCTGAAGACACTGCTAAAATAAATTTTTAAACAAGGTTCTCACATATTTTACAGTTCATTTGTATAAGCGCTAGAAGTAGAAATAATCTGAGGCACCTTTAAAAGAGATTTGGAAGACGCTCCGAAGCGGAACGACCATCTAAGGTTTCAACATGTCAGCAGGTTGAGTGTGAGTTCATGCCTTGTAGAGTTTAACTGAAATGTAGTCTGTGTTCAATTAAACAATGAAGTAAATGAAAACTGTACAATGCTACATGTACAGTTTAACAGTATGTAACATTTTCAACTATTTAACATGCCACTGTTAAACAACAGCAATAAATAAATACTGTAATGCAGTATTACTGTATAAGTAAATGCAGTGGTATTGTCAAAAATGTCATGTGTCATGAATTTTTTTTTGCCATACAGCCCAGTAAATTAAATTCTAAATTCAGGCACTGAGCTACAAATAAGAACATTCATAGCTTGTTTGGCTGTGAAGAGTAGGAGCTATATTTAAAAAGCTCCCTCCTTCATGCCTCACCATCTTTTGTCTTTTCAAATACAGCACATCCAGATAATCCAGTCACGAATGGTACCCACGGGATCCTAGCCGCTGACCACCATCACAGTAGGCAGTTCCATTACACCACTGCACTGCACCGACTTTATTACTTACTCTGCCAAGAGTGTCCTCTCTCTCCCACTGCAGCATCATTAGTGACTCCTGTTACAATAGCAAGGTTAGCTCTGAATAATACAAAATAAAATAGTAACCTTAAAACTAAAGAATGAGGGGAAAATAAGTAAACTAAAAGAAATGTTGCTTAGTCAAGTTTGTGCCTATATTAAAGGCAAATTTGCTGTCTTTTTAATGGGTTAATTCCCTCCCTGTATAAAACCAAGGTTAAACTGTACTAGTAAGAGCTAGCTAATTGTATGCAACCTCAAATTGTGTGGGTACCATGTTTACAAGTAAATAAAGCTCTTAAGCAGCTGCCCAGAATATAATTCTATTGAGATTCCTAATTAATCACAGATTATATTTTTGCAAAAACAGTGTCCAACTGCTCCAACTCAGCTATAACTGAGCAAATAATTCACCGTATATACAACAAGGCCAACCCTGACAGAAGCACAGCAGGCGTGAACATGTAATGATGAGTATTAAATGTCCTTCATCACTGATGGAGCCATGCCAGACCCTGTACCATAAAAAACATGAGCAAAGGACGAGATCAGATCATGACGCTGTGATCAGTCTATGATGTGTCAATACTGACGCAGGATAAGTGATTCTTCAGGGCACAGCTTGTCCTTGCTGTTCTAACCATGTCTAGGCAAAGAGGAGGATGAAACAGCTTTTTTCTCTCTTGGCAGACGTTCAGAGATGTACTACTCACTAATTGAAAAAGTGATTAAGTGGCTAGATTAAACTGCGTAGCACACTGATCCCTCTTTCAGTGCTGAAAAGAGAGAACAGAGAGTGGGTAAAACACTGTATTCTTTTCAGCGATATTAATGGCCTGCAAAATGTCCAGGATCAGTATTCCTCACCATCACAATGTGGGTTGAGTTTTTACAGTAAAAACAGATCTAAGGAGCACTGCAAACTAGAACTGAGTACTGGCAGCAACTCAGTGTAATATGTACTGTATTATGATACTAGAATCACTATAAAATACAATATCGCTCAAAACAACTCCAAACCTGAGCAAACTGAACTTGAATGGAAAAAGACGTGGGAGCACAAAGAAGTAGTAGCAGTTTCACTTTGCAGAGTTCAACCCAACAAGTTCACAAAATTGAGGGTCATGAGCTAATAGAAAACCAGACAGCGAGGTATGGGGGTTTATTTCTGATCAAATAATAAAATAAATGGTGGAACTGCTAAAGTGAAGTAATGCTGCAAATCTTAGCCTTTCGCTGAACTATATGTTCCCTGCAAAACCACATCTAATCCCACCAGTGAGACTGGTGTCTGCAGTAGTAGACCATAGTAATATGTATCAATATTTCAAATTAATAAAGTATACTGCAAACAAACTTTTGCTGACTATAGTGAAACCCTGCCATTGCATTTTCATCACAAGCAGCCTGAAAAATCATACTTTATGATCACATGTCATGCCTATTAGTAGTTTGTGAAAGTTTGAGGGGAAGTGCTGTATCTCATGCTTAAAGCAGATGAGGCCAGGTCTAGTTAGCATTTAAGAAAGCATTCTAAAAAAGGGATAGCTTGGGGAAATCTGAAAGATCAAAAGTTTTGCTAAAAATGATATTTTAACCGAGAAAGTCTGGAGATCCTTGGGGCGTCGAAAGACATCAAAACCACAAACATTCCAATTTATTCAGAGAACAATCTTCTCAATAATGGAAAAAAAACCCTCTTAAATTCAGACTTACCTTTGGAGCAAATCAGGCACCAATGTAAGTGTATTAAATACTATTTTAAAAAGTTCAAATGATTACATTTACAAACTCTCAACTTTTACTAAACTTTTTCTGCAGTAGATTAAGGGTAACTTCAGAAGTAACTTGTATCCATCCATCACATATTACAATCAACCTTTTAAATAATCCTGAGAATTTATTAGCTGGGTGGTTTGCAATGTTGGTTCAAAACAAGTTTCTCCTCTTACCTTTGATTACAGTCACAATGGCATCTGAGGAATCTTCTCCTTGATCATTGATGGCCTTGCATGTGTATTTTCCCTCATCAGATGCTGCAGCTTTCATTAATGTAAGCTCTGATATTATCCGTCTGTCAGAAACAGAACACAAAAAGGTTTTTTTTTTCTAAAAAGCAATTACAAACCATAAAAATGAGCTTGTATTCACTCAGTAACTATCAATAACTACTGGATTTGATCATCTGATAAAATAACTTTTACTAATTGTTATTTTAGGCATTTTAAGTACTGTTAAGGGAATCTGTACTGGTTATTTTACTGCAATTACTGTAAAGCAAATACAGGAATTTTTCATTCAAATGAATAAATTGTATTAACATGAATAATCTATATTACACCATCACAATTCTCTCTTTTGTTTTATTTACTGTGTGTAGATGCAATATTCTATTTTTATGAAAATAACACATTTGAATGAATTAATCATACATATAAAAGAAAGCTATTTATACATGTGCACTGAATATTTAGGCCCCAATATTGTAAAGGTTCTACTCTACCTTTTGAAATTCTGAACACAGATACTTTCATATCTATGGACAGGTCTTACACAAACCAGAACCTGCCTATAAGTGTGCAGTGGTGTATACCTTAACAACACAAACCTTATCAACAAAACACTGATGGCAGTGCAAATTTTACAATACAGCTGTGCACAGCTTATATTTTTTCTTCATGTGATGTGTATTAAAAAACTAAAGGCCATACACCTTGACATTTAACACACAAGTATCTACCATCTAAATTTGTATTCTGTCCAGACGTCAGAACATAAAATTGTGATTATGTACAGTACCAGTCAGAAGTTTGGACACACCTTCTGGACATTCAGTGGTCTTTCATTATTTAAAATGTTTTGCATTGTAGATTAATACTAAAGTCATCTAAACTATGAATAAACACATCTGTAATTATTTAATAAATAAAATAGTGTTAAACTAGAATATGTTAATATTGTACATTCTTCACAGTAGGCACCTCTTGCTTAGATGCAGCTTTCTTGGCATTTTCTCAGTCAGCTTTATGAGGTAGTCACCTGGAATGTCTTTCAGTTAACAGCTGTGTCTTGTCAAGAGTTAAGAGTCAATTACTTGCATTTCTTGCCCTCTTAATGTGTTTGAGACATCAGTTGTGTGTTTACTTTGAAGAATCTAAAATCTAAAACATATTTTGGTTTGTTTAAGACTTAAGTTTACTACATGATTCCTTCATAGTGTGGATGACTTCAGTATTAATGTACAATGTAGGAAAACATTTAAACAAAAAAAATATTCAAGGAGAGTGTCCAAACTATTGACTGATACTGTATTTCATGACAATGTGTTCAAATATTATGGCATTATACTTATGCTGAGCCCTAGTGCACATCTGCATAAACCAGTGGTTTTTAATCTTGCCCTACACATTGTAGAGATTCCTCTGCTCCCAAAACACATAATCCAACTACTGATCCATTTAACAAGCCTTTCCTGAGCTGACGTGGGTGTATTAAAGCACTGCAGGGACAGTATAACATGCAGAACAGTGATACTCCTGCTCCAACACCACTGGCATAAATTAACCTCAGTACAGACATGATAATATGAATGGGAGGCATAGCGTGTTGAGATCAACTGAAGACATCAATAATTTTTACTCCTTGTTGTTAAGTGTTGTTTTAGCACATTTCTCTATGTTATGTTTATTTGGCAGCACAGTATGCAAGCACCTACAGCACAAAGCACTTACCAACTTCAGCCATGTTTTCTTAGCTGAGCAAATGAGGACGGGGAAGAGTAAAGGGATGCTGAGAAGTGTCTTCTAAAATTAATGTAAACACTAGAAATGGACCAACTAGTCAGCCACCTGGTTAATATGGTCAATTATTGCATTTTTTTTTAGATCTTTGAAAAATCTGCCTGCATTCTTACGGCTTGTAAACAGACATTTACAGGTGCATCTGCATGCAGTCTCATAAGTGTTGCTGCTCTCAAAGAATGTTAGAGCAAACTGTATAATTGATCACTTGTAAACCTAGACAAGCTCTCCAGTCTATAGTGCATTTTTACAGACCCGTTCTCTCAATAAACTACAGATGACATTGAGAAAATAATACTTTCTACAAACATGTTCTACATATTTTAACATTTGTTCATTCTGTGTGGCTCAGTGGACTAAGGCTAAGTGGAGTGTCACTATGCTCTGAGGACTGCGACTTCAAATCTCAATCATGCTGCTTGCCATCGGCAGCCGGAGCATGAAAGAGCAGAATTGGCTGTGCTCTCTCTGGGTGGGTAAGATGGCACTCTCTCCCCAGCACTACTAAGTAATGTCAGCTGGCTCAGGTGTCTGCCAGGTGAGCCATCAGAACTGGGGATCCTGCGCTTTCCTCAGAGTATGTTGGCTGCCCAGTGGCAATGTATCAGCAGCAGTTGGAAAAGAGGCAAAGTTTGACTTCACATGCATCGGAGGAGGCCTGTGTTAGTCTGCACCCTCTTAGAGTCTATTACAGAGATATTACAGGTGATGAGTTTAAAAAAAAAAAAAAAAAAAAAAAAAAAAAAAAAAAAAAAAGTGTGTGTAAATGAATGATGGGTCAATTGGCTACCAACACACTGGGCAGAAAATCGGGTAAAAAACAAACAAACAAAAAAATAGCTAATTATAGATTAATGTCATATCAATGTTTATTCCATTATTCAACAGGATGTTCGAGTGTTTGAAAGACTTTGTCCCTTCCAATCACTGGGACACTGACTCTTTCATGATTATTATGAAGAGATGCTCTATTGACATTAAGCTATTTTATTTCCTTGCATGATGGATTGGAAAATCCCTAATTTGTTCTCAGTCATTAATGTAAATATTAACACAAAATGTGAATGTACCAGTAATGGACAAAATGACACTCCTCATCCTGGTAACATGCTTAATATAACTATCCTTCAAATAATGTAGGGCTAAATGCAAAAAGGATAAATGTTTATTAGTCAGTCCA
>BRDA01006530.1:62844-80962 GCA_036984385.1 Crenuchus spilurus
TTTAAAAAAAAAAAAAAAAAAAAAAAAAAAAAAAAGTGTGTGTAAATGAATGATGGGTCAATTGGCTACCAACACACTGGGCAGAAAATCGGGTAAAAAACAAACAAACAAAAAAATAGCTAATTATAGATTAATGTCATATCAATGTTTATTCCATTATTCAACAGGATGTTCGAGTGTTTGAAAGACTTTGTCCCTTCCAATCACTGGGACACTGACTCTTTCATGATTATTATGAAGAGATGCTCTATTGACATTAAGCTATTTTATTTCCTTGCATGATGGATTGGAAAATCCCTAATTTGTTCTCAGTCATTAATGTAAATATTAACACAAAATGTGAATGTACCAGTAATGGACAAAATGACACTCCTCATCCTGGTAACATGCTTAATATAACTATCCTTCAAATAATGTAGGGCTAAATGCAAAAAGGATAAATGTTTATTAGTCAGTCCAAAACTGCTGTGGTTTAAAGTATTTCAGGAACTGATACGAGTAATATGCAAATATGAGCAATAAAGCAAATATATGAAAATACACACTTCACAATTGTTTTTGGCATTTTCCCTTGTGACTTCAGTGGGTTCTGACTCAGTTTCAGTAAGTCATGTTTCATGAAGGCAGTTAAATAGCACATGGAAAAAAGATGAAGTCAACTTCAAGGCATACAAAAAAATGACAGGGATCTGCCAGCTGTTTCAAAAAAGTAAAAGACATGGGCTCAAATGGTGAATATTTTGTGGCTGATACAATTCAAAAAAAGCTAAAAATTCCAATAAGTTCTAATATTCAATGACTTCATTTTGATGTATAGTTAAACAGGGACAGGCTTATAGAGGGTGTCCTATTGTGACAAGATATCCTAGTGATGTGATCAGTAAGAACGCACATTAAAGATAAATTAAACATGTTTGCTCAATCTGGTATTCAAATTAAAATGTAGAGATGTGAGTTTAACCTGCAGACTTAAAAAATTTACTGCCATTCAAATTTAGGACCATCCAGCTAGGTAAAAATACAGCTCTATTAGTCCAAAAAGGGTAGGTGGTGAGAAAATTTTACATCAGGTCATAAAGCTTGATAAAAATCTGCCCACACACACTTGCAATGTGGAGAAATGCTCAGAGTAGACCCTCATGCTTCAAGCCATTCAGCAGGTGGTGAAAATAACTTTTCCAATGCTTCAGCATGCTGCGTAAACCATTAACTCATGACTCAATGTTCCTTGGAGTATTCCACTTGGAACATCAGAAGCAACCTGAACACTTCTTTCTGTTACATGATGAAAGCACTTACCTTTTCTTCCTCATCTTGATCTGTCTGCTTCCACTATTGCCTATCTTCATCCCATTTAGGTACCACTCAATCTTGGTCTGTTTGCCACCAGCTGACAGCTCACACTTCAGTATTTTCTTGTGCCCTTCTGGCACTTTTGCACCCTTCAGTTCCTTTAATTTGGGCGTAACTGAAAAAGACAAAAATAAATAGGTTTGTCCTGTAAAACAGCAGCATTTTCAGTTTGCTTCATAAGTTCATTCACCATACAGCAAACTGAATTTACACTGTGCATGGGCACTTCGAGTCTATTTTCAGACACTAAAATTATTTTTAAAAAATGCACTTTTGGTTTTTGGCCAAAATCGAAAAAGTAATTAAAGGATTTAATTGCACAATTTTTTTTCCAAGGGAATTAACATTTCCACAGTTATAAAAATGGTTTTAACCATGTATTCACTGCTGTACTTGGCTACTAATTTAAAGCCAGGTAAACTGGTCTTTATACAGCTATTTTGTTGAGGATGAAACAAACTGGATCACATTGTTAGTGGCATTTGTAGATGGAAGAAAATACTGTAAATATTAATAAGAGTACTGCAATACATTTTAATGTTTGTAATTGTCATTTCAGTTTTGTCCTACTAAAAGGGGCCACTTCATAAAACAATTTTTTTCACTACACTTCATAATGTTTTTAACTGCATTTAATTCTAAAATACAAAAAAAATGTTAAAATATTTTGGCTGACCACTAATTAAAATATTACCATGCTTAAGCTCTTCTACTTCTACTTGTTTAATTATATGCTTGTTTTTATGAGATGTACATTTCTGATGACTGATCACTGGTGTCACTTAAAGAAGAAAAAAAAAAAACAAGCTAAAACATGACAATTTTTAGACAAGCACTTAATTGAAGCAAACACTGGAAAAGTTGAATACAGTGGAACCACGGTTTTCGTTTGCCCATGTTATCATACAATTCAGTTATCGTTGACTTTTTTCAGGGAAATTGTGAAATTGATTCATTGTTTTCATTGGTGTGCCCACCTGACTGGCTGCTAATTTCATGAAAACAAAGCATCCACCCACATGTTCGTCACTCACCCACACATTCATCTTTCATTCTGGATGCGTTTCATGTTGTTTCTCTGGCTTTGTTTCTTGTTGCTAATGCTCAAAACAAACTAAAACATGTCACACTAAAGTGAGGGCGAGTAGCGCTACTGCCTGAAAATGATTGTGATAAAAAGCAGCCGATAACCCAATAACATGTGTACAATACAAAGGCTGAACCACACCAGCACACTCTAAATCAGAGCGTAAATCCATAAGTGATGTTAAATGTTAATTTATCCATTTAATTAGTCTTTTGTATTTCTCATTGTCTTCTGTATGTAAAACTATCATTATTCTATATGAAATGTTTTTTTTATTATTATTATTTTAAAGTGTCTGGAACAGATTAATTACATTAATTTTTATGGGAAATACTGCTTCAGTTATCTGTCATTTCAGTTATCATCAGGCATTTTAGAATGGATTAATGATGAAAACCGAGGTTCCACTGTAGTTAAATTTTTGGATCAAATACACTTATATTATAGGGCATTGTCTATAACCTGTACTGAGGCCTGTGTTTGGCCTATAGAGTGTAAGAACAGCTTTCTGTTGAGCACAGAACTGTTGAGGGCCTTACTAAAGCAAAAGCATGACTGATTGCCAGGGTTAGTTGGATGAAGAGAAAAAGAGAAGTGGACATTTGTTCAGTGTGTGCCAACAGACCTGCCTGAAGCTCTTTGCATTACTTTTCTCTGTTGTGAAATTCATTATACCAAACCATCTTTTCAACAGAGCCCAGTCATTGCACAATCCCATGAGAATGCCTGGAGCCTGCGGGCCCCCCCAAAAACACAGTCTCTCTCCATGGAGGGTCGGCAAATTCTCAAGAAAGCAGCTCCTCCGGTTACAGGCAAACACAAAAAGAATAATATGCCCCCTTTCACATCCCAATCGACCCATGTCGTCGCCATCAAACTGTCTAGTTAAATTCAAAGTCCTGCCTTTAACAGAGCACTTTGGAGGAAAACATCATCATGCGAGACGGCGCAAACAGTGAAGGCCATCAACTATTTCAAACTCTTACAACAGAAGAACTTTATGAAGCACCCTTATGGGGGTAGTGGGAGGGTATTCTTCACCAACAAACTCAGCTTCAAAGGCTCTGCATTCCCACAGGCTCTTTTGCAGGCTGGGATTCAACAATAGCTACTGACAAATCATGAATATTGTGTGCATGGATTTACACTGCCCAGATACATGAAGACAGATTGTCAGTTAACAAACATGGAGACAACACACTGACAAAGAGAAATAGTTTGAGAAAGCCATGAGATGCACATACACTGTTGAGGACAATATGTGGCCTTATAAAATATGTATCAGATACTACAGTCACAGAACATAGAAACATGCAAGGAAAGTTACAGTGATGAGAGAGAGAGACAGAGAGACAGATACAGAGGCTTGCATTTTCTGAGATTTATATGATTTACCTCAAAACTAGTGCTGCTTATGACAAATTAAATATTGAAATAACCTTCTGTTAAAAAGTTCATTTGAATTAATGTTTGGTAACACTACTATTGCCAAATGTTTATTTTATATTCCATATTCCAAAAATACATTGTATATATCTTATATTTTGTTATAAAGGGCTTTATTGCCTGATAGGAGTGCCAGTTGTCAATGCAAATGACTAAATATGGTGTTAGTCCTCAGTATCTGAAACTCACACAGTCACACTCACAGTGAGTTTTTAAACTCACAGCAGAAACTGGCATAAATTTGTTTTTCACAGCGATGCTGTGTTGGTTTCAATTCTTATTTCATTGTTTAGTGCTCAAATTCACCAGCTCAACCTGAATTATTGGGATATAATTAAACAAGAACAACTTTCTAAGGTTTCACTCAGTCACTGGGGAAACTCTGACTCTCAGTGATGGCACACATGAAGAAACTAATTATTAATGTCTTATCAATACTCACTGAAAGTATGCGTCACCTGGACCTCAGTGACAAAAATGACAAACTGTGATGTAATGGCAGAGGTTTGTCAAAGTAACTAATTTTTGACTGATAGCAGCACCAAGTGTAGCATCACAATTAACTCATTGTTTGAACATCAAATGTTTTTAGCCTCAACAGAAACACATTCAAATGTTATAGTTTAATTAGTATCTCTGATTTTGGAATGTATTCTCTTTAATACCACTACAAAAGTCTTCATATGTTAAATAAATAAAAGAAAGTAGTTAAATAATTTAAACCCAGCCTCGTTCAGCATGCACTGAAGAGAGGATCCGGCAGTGAAATTAGGGCATTAGGACAACGTTGCCTAAATATTCTTCATGCTGTATTTAAGACAAATACAAAATAGGTCACACTTCATTACTTTAAGAAGCATAAGATCAGATTTCTTCTGAATTAAACTCTTCAACTGCGCTGGCTCTAATTACCATGTGTAATTTGCATGGCTTATAGGCAGTGACTATTTAAATAATGAACTGAAAGTATCAGAAACAGTACTTGTTTACTGCATTGTAGACCTGAAAAGCATTGATCATTTGATACTTGGTCAATGTGCTTGTTCAAACTCAATTGACTTACATTCTGTAAAAGCAACTGCTGTTTTCAAAGTGTATGGAGACAATGTAAAATAAGTAATACTAATTGCAAAAACTCAATTTCAATACATTTAAGCAGCAGAATAAAATATGCATGATCTGTAACTATAGTCTGAATATTACCCACCAGTCACAACTGCTACATAATCACCTGATCACAGTTCCAGTTTTAATTATGCACCAATCAGACAACATTAATACCACTCAGAGATGACATGAATAAGATTAGCTCATGCAAAAGTCTAGGATATATTAAACAGTAAGAGAACACTTGATTCTCAAAGCTGATATTATGCAAACATGCAGTTGCTATTTTGCAAGGGTCAAAGAGTAAGCTAAGTTGGAACATCTCCGAAAGAACCAAGGGTTATTGGGCACTCTCCGTCAGCAGTGGTCAGTACCTACCAACAGTGGTCTCAAAAATCCCCAGATCTGAGCTTCTGTGTAATGTTACTGGTTCAATCTGTTGCAAATCCACCTTACAACTAAAAGGACGTAAACAATCTGCCGATAATGTCTTGATGTCAAATATCTATGACCTAAATCATTCACTCATTACACAATAAACAGATACAAATAAATGTACATGATATAAAGTAACTGACCTATGCCAACATATACATACACAAAGTAGTAAGTTAGCATGCAGGAGAATGTTTGTGTGGTGCAGTTCCAGGAAGTTGCAGAACTAAGTGTAGGTGGAGCCAATGAAATGATAAACATGATAAATGATAAAGAAATCATAGTCACGTATTACTGTTAACTAGTGAATTGTGCTTGTAGAGCATTATCAGATTCTCATGCTGCAAAAAACTGAATATCATCATGGTTTGGATTGTCTACCACTGAATCACAGCCATGCTGATTTGTCAAGAATGGCCATGGGCATGTTGGTGATGGTCAAACTGACAAAGATGTAGAAAAGCAAGGCAATTAGCACCAACACCAAACTAAGACTGATGAAAGCCTTGGTCTGGCCAGTAGCTACATATGGATGTGAAGCCTGGACACTGAAGAAAGAGGAAGAAAGACGTATTCAGGCTTTTAAGAACAAGTGCATCAGGAAGTTGCTGAAGATCTCATGGATGAAGATGATGACCACTGAGCAAGTCTATGAGATGTTAGAACTGAAAAGGAGTTACTGATGCACATTAAAATCCCACAAGTTACGTTACTTCGGTCATGTGATGAGGCAGCACAGTCAGTGGAAGACCAAGAATTACCTGGATGGTGAACATCAAGACCTGGACTGGATTATCAGGTGCTAGCCTGCTACAAGCAACGAGATATTTTATATCTAGTTGGCCAATTCAAAAATCTTGATTGATTTATTTGTGCATAACTACTACTCAGCCAGTCAGAATGCTAAGCTTGTACATTATTAATAGATCTTTGTTGATGAAACTGTTCATCTGCAATTTAGAAGTATTAGAAGTCAAATAAAGCTTCATAGTCATAACAGAAATAGAACTGTTTTCCCACTGAGCTGCTGATGATTGTATGAATTAAGAATGCAAAAGGAAAAATGTCTCACCACCAAATAAAACACTCAATGTAAGGATTCTGGTGTCATTGGAATGCTGCATTTTGGGAGGTGTGAAAGAGAAAGAGACAGGGTTATGACTGTATTATAAATCACTGGTGCTCACGTGTGGTGAAAAGAATGGCAGTTTAACGAACAGTAAGATTATTGATGATAGAAGGAATTGGTCTATAGTCACTATTCCCAGCAACTCAAGTTGAACTGTTGCTCCCTTCATGCTTGTTACCTCAAGGGGCTCTTATGCCCCCTGGAGTTTGGACACTGTGGGCTTATAATTGTTGATTTTAATAAACTACCAGCTTAAGAATTTTTGACCATTTTCACATTTTGGACTAATGAAACCTGATGGCTCATCATATTAGTCTCTCTCCACCAATTACATTAGTAATCAAATTATATATTAGTCGTTTTAAAAATTACTAAATCATTAGATTTTATAATTACTAAGCAAATTTTAAAGTTGTTTTTTAAAAGACTAAACAAAACCAATAACCATACATAGTCATTCAAAAACTCAAACATGCTCTACTGGATAACCATCAACTTTTAGATTTCTATAAACATCTGTATTGCAAACATGCATATATTGTAAATGCATCAGGCCCTGTTATTGTTAAGACTTCATTCAAGGGGACCACCAAGCAAACTGACAATTAACCTTTTTAGACCAACACAAACTTCTGCTCTTCAGCTTTAATTAGAGTTAACTCATTTAACTGAGTAATTGACTAATATATAAAAGCAATTATTTCCACCACTTATTTCTAATCTTCACCTTTCATACTACATTTCTGTTGATATGTAGAGGACACACCCTAGTGAAGCTGAAAAATGTAGATTATTATTTTGTTTGCCTACCTAGTTTAGGAACACATACTTCAAAGTGATTAAAAGAAATGAATAACAAGCGATTAGGAATCTGAACTGTAACACTAACAAACTGTCAGCACATTTAGCATCTTTTGTACAGTGATAGAAAACAGAATAACACAGAGAAAGCTCAAATTCCACATTCTATTCAATTTTCCTATGGCCAACATGGACTAGGATTGTGTATTTCCAAGAACATGGAGATACCCTATGCATCATGATACAGGGGTTATGATTCAATACATTACTATATACTGTGATACTGTAATAAATCAATGTCTTAATTCTAATTATAGTAAAAACTTAGTTGTCTGGCCTTATGTTACTTGTTTATGTTGGAGTTGTAGAGTCTAATGATTGAAGATCAATTACAACACTTATCGAGTGTTCAGGAGTTTAATTAAAAACACAAAATGAACCACCGTCTGACAATATTGGATGTGAACTATTACTTAAACATTAATACTGATTTTAGTGAACTGATTACAATATAACAAAGCAGTGTTGTGTTCTTTCATCACCTAACACAGACACACAAATGTTATAACTAATGTAGGGGTAGATGTTAATGATCCAGACTCAGCACTCTGAAGCAGTCAAACCGCTCCATGATAGACTTATTGTGTCAGACACGCTCCCAGACTTGCAGGACTCCTCTTTCAGTCTTTCATCTCTGGGCAGGTTTGTTATTACAAAAAGCATTGTGAAATCCTGAACTCACAATACCTGAATAGGCAAAGCTTAGGAGAGTTGCGCATGTTTCCCACTGAATTCACAGTGTGCCGTGAAAAAGAAATGGGCTTACTCACAGCTGTTACTTTCACTCCCAATCACCTCAGGGGAATGGTGACCAACCCAAACCGGAACACTTCACTCTCATTCAGAAGGAAAAAAAAAAAAGAATCCAACAGCAAAAAAAGGATCTGATAAGAGTCTGGATTCTTTAGCCAAGTAGATGTAATTCAATGCTAGTTGCAAAACAAGGAAACTACTTTGTCTGTTTCAACCTGTTGATTCTTGTGAATGTGTTTCAGGGTTAAGAAAATGCCATTCATTCCACCAGGAATCAGTTTCCCAATTCAAATGAGAATATATGCACTGCATGAGTACTATAAGCAAAACAGATGCAACTGCGCATTTGTGCATAAATTGCTATGGAAATAAGTTTAAGATGAACAAGAGAAAATATTTCCAGTATTTAAAGTATGAAATGACTCAACTGTATCATAATGAAACTGTTATGTCCTCTTAGAAGTTACCACTTTACAGATACAAGTGGATTCCCGGTAATTGTTTGCCCTAGTTATCATCAACCTTTTTCAGTGTAATTTTGTCCCAGTTATCATTCACCCGCCCCGGTTGTTGGTGTGCCCACGTAACACCTCTATTTTCAGGAAAAAAACCAAAGCGTTCGTCATTCATTCTGGTTTTGTATCTCATTGATAATGCTCAAAATAAACTAAAACAGGTCACACTAAAGTGACGCCGTGCAGCGATACCACCTGAAAACGGGTGTGAAAACAAAGTGGTTGAGAACAGGTGTACAAAAAGTCTGCCAGCTGCACCACACTGGCGCACACTAAAACAAAGCGTAAACTCAATAGACTGATTATCATTTATCCATTTCATTAGTCTTTTGTTTTCATTTGTCATTGTTTTCTGTATGCACAACTATATGTATTCTATATTTAAAAAAAATAATATTTTGGAGTATCTGGAACAGATTAACATTATTTCTTATGGGAAATATTGCTTCAGTTAGCAGTTGTTTCGGTTATCATCAGGCACTTTAGAGCGGATTAATGACTAAAACCAATGTTCCACTGTACTAATAAAGGTTATTTTTAACACTGTTGAGCTAATTTTGAAATGTTTTCTTACTTTGACATTTACAGCTGAACTACAGAACCTCTCTCAATACTACTGAGGTTCAGTAGTATACAGTATACAGATGTTTCCCATAACATTGGACATTGCTTCCAGAAAAGGACCAGAGGATGATTCAAATAATTTTCCATTCATATCAGGTCACAGTGAATGAGGTGGCCATAAAGACAGTTGTAATGTAAGAGAGATAGCTTCATTTATGGCTTATCTCTTTGTTTTCTCAGGGCCCACAGCGTCGGTGGGCCCAAGCTGCTTCACCAGCTGTTTCCTTGTGTCATAGAGGAAGTCCCTTTGGGGAAACTCCTACACAGTTTTTCAGGCCACAAAATTTACACGGATCAGGGTCCACATTCCAGTCTTCACTGCTCTACTAAGCAAGGAATTCCATGATCTAATATAGGGTCCAGACACGAATGTGGGGTCCAAGCATCTTGTGCCAATAGTCCCTGACTCGGCCTTGACATTGTAATAGGCTGGAGGCTATGAAGGTGTAAAAACACTTCAGCAAAATGATCTCTCTAAAACAGAGAGCTTTACTTTCAGTCAAGTCCACTACTACACATAACTTAGTGATAAACAGTTATTATAAAGTAAAATGATTAACAGCAGTGAAAGACTGCCATGAGCTTTAATTACATGTTAGGTACTTCACTAATTGTGACTCTTAAATGACCAATTCATGCCAATATAATAAACAATGTGGAGGGAAAAATAGCCAAGAAGAGTCACAATCCTTCAAAGTCACAATAAATGAGATTTTAAAAGTAAGATTTTTCTGAGAACTCAGTATTTTCAACAGCACTCATAAGAATATAAAGTTAAAACAACCAAGAGGGACGTTTATCCAAAATCTAATTTGTTGTAAAATAAGATATTCAGAACACAGCAGGTTTTCTGGCTTAACCCATATAAAACATGCAGTTAATAACACTCTGACATCCATTAAAGACTGAATGATGCAAAGCAAAGAAACTTTGATCAGCTCATCTGTTTACAGCGGATCACATCAAAAACCTCTGGGAATTCCCTGCTGATGACACTCTACTAACACCTGTCTCTGATTCAATGAGACCATTATGATATAACTTCCAACCAGAGATGCAGTTCAGAAACCAGAGGACAGCATAAGTGAATGTGACCTGTTTAACCAGTTCATGTCTAAGAGTTAAATTCTGTACATTAAGAGCAAAGATACAGAATTTGTTCTGATGTGATTTTGTATAATTCCAACATGGATAAACACCTAATAGCGTCTGAACATATCTGACTAGAAGTCTTTTTCATACGTTGATTCAGAATCAAATCACAATATTTTTTTTATTCCCATGTGACCAAAATACTACACTAAGTTTGATAAAATTAGTAAAGTAATTTTTCCTTGCTTGAAGGTTTTTTTTACCTCAGGAATGCTCAGAAAAAATGTGGACAACTTTAAAAATTCAGATGTGGATGTTCATAGTTTAAGATTAATTCACTTGGCAGCATTTAATCACGCCTATTTCAACAGGTTATGAAGAAATCACTGTTTACTTCTTTTTCTGGAAAAAATTCAGGGGTGCCAACACTTTCGGCCATGACTGTAAATGGATCCTCAGCCAGATCAAACCTCAACATTCACTAGAAGTGCAGATAATCAAACTGAAGCTCTCGTATTGTGGACACATGAGAAGAACCAGGGGGGTATTCCACAAAGCAGGATTTCCAAGTTAGCCAGATAGTTTAAGCCATACTTTGAGGACTGACCAATAGGGACGTCCTGCTGCTCTTTTCTCATTGGACAGGTGCAACTTCAGGCTTGAGTTACCTGGCTAAACTGAGAAAGCCTGCTTTGTGGAATACCCCCCAGTTCACCTGAGAAGACAGTTCTGCTTGTAGCAGCTGAAGATAAAGGAGGAAGACAGCAGCCAGCAGCGAGATGGGTGGATACAATCAGAGAAATTATAAACAAGCCATTACAAACTTGAAGACCCAAACAAAAGACAGGGTGTTCTGGAAAAACATTATCCATCTTCAGTATAGGAGTCAGAATTGGCTTGATAGTACTTAATAATAATAATAATAATAATAATAATAATAATAATATTTTTAAGGTCGTCTACAAGACGATGTAATTAGTGACATTTAGTAGGGATTAAGCATTAGCTGCAATAGTATCAAGCTGCAGCCCCTCAGACAAGTCAAGCTGGCTGGGTAAATTCTCTTAATGGACAAGAGGTTCCCTGTTGGCTGGAGGTATAAGTCACACTGAAATGTGCCATCAGCTGGGTTGTTATTATGTCATACATCATTATGATCTCACAAGTGCAAGGCAGCTACAGCAGTTGTATGGCATGCCAAAAGGGACAAACCATCCAAGAAGCAATCACCTGTTCACATAAATAGATCACATGTCCACACAAATAATTGCATGTGTACAGGTGAAAAAATAATCTTTGCATATAACCATTTTGACACCTATACATCTTTACATCTATTCAGTAACTATTATGTGAATGCATATGCATTTTAATAAGGGAGCATGACAACACCTGATGACGTGACATATGGTACTCCTGGTAGTCATAAGGCATTTACATGGGTTACAACAGTGTCTACAGACTTGCTTGACATACTCCTGCACGTACTAATACATAATCTGATTGTGATAATACATAGGGTTTTCATAATGGAAACCTTATAATCATATGTCCATGGTGTACCCCATGGGTGCATGGCCTATTTCAGATCAGAGCAGCCAGGTTCAAGATTTTTTTTTATAGTAACATTGTTGAAAAGGAACAGTATTGGAGAATGTATTGGGTAGACTTCCTAACATTAGATTCATTCATAAGATCTGTGAATATCAGAGCAGAGAGGAAGGAAAGGGGAATAATTTGATTAAATTGTAAGAAAAGGAGCTTACAACTGTGTTTTCTTCTCTCTCATTGTTTTACCTCATGATATTTTATAGTAGTACTAAAAATAATAATACACGTGATTTTCAAAAGTATACTATAGAAAATAAATGACAAGATTAAAAGAAAGTTGTAGAGTACACTGGCACGTTAATAAAAAGGAAATACAGCTTCCTTAACTGTCTGTTATTAGGCACTTTAGATGTTGGGCTAGTTTCAGCTTGTGTAGGGCAGGTCTCTGGCAAACATGGGATGGGATTTCAAGACCTGGCAACCCTGAATATGTGTTTTTAGTTCAGTGAAAATATCTTAATAATAACTTAATATGAATGAAAAACAATGTTATTTTTCCCCCCATTTCTGATTAAGTGCAAGCGTACACCTCCTATAATCAAAGAAAGTATTTGCAGGACAAATACACAAAGTGTAAACAGTTTGTCAGCAGTAGGTTGTTGATAAAATATATCTGGTTGTTGGGCGTGTCTGTAAAAATCTTCCTTTACTTCATGATCATCATAGACTACCAGTCTGTCAAGCACCTCTTTGCTCAGATTAGATAACAGATCATTTGTAGAAAGAATACATTTTAATACAGGGAAAAGTATTTTTTTTTCCCCCATTTGAAGAAAATTTAGATAAATGTGGTTAAAAATTCAAATTCAAAACATTTGATAAGCATGTAATACCACATCTTCAATATATATAATATATATTGAATATCAATAAATAAAATAAAATAAAATATAATATAATATAATATATATATATATATATCGTTTTCTACAGGCCGCATAGCATGATTTCGACTGTGGAGGTGGATCCTAAATGTCAAATGTTTACTTCTATCAAATTGTACATTAAGATTAAGATGTAATTGAATAAGAACCAATTGATCCATTTGTGCAGTGAAACACACACACACACTAGTGAACACACTAGGCTGTGAGAATTTGTGCCCGAAGCAATGGGCAGCCCTTATCCACCGGCGCCCAGAGAGCAGTTAGGGGGTTAGGTGCCTTGCTCAAGGGCACTTCAGTCATGTCCTGTCTGGGGATCGAACCAGCGACCTTTTTACCACTAGGCCATGGCTGCCCCATCTGTATCACACAAACACAGGATCTTGAAATAAACTACATTATAAGAAGACATTTTAATATGGTAAATTAGAGTTGTATAAGTCATATTTTCTGTGGAAAGAAGCTTACAACTATTATTGTTCTTCAATGTTTTTTAAAGTTAGCAACAGCTGTAAAACTAGCGGAAATGACGTACATTCTGACGCATGCGTAGGCCAAATCGGGGTTTTCAGTTTAAAAAAGGTAGTGAAACACACTATGTTTAATAGTGTATAACTGTGAACGCAGAGTGGGCTTTTATTTAGAAGGACAAACAGCCACGGTCTTCAGTAATTGGCGAGGTTTTGGCCGATCAGTGGTCTATCTGCCGGAGATGAGCTGAGCTAGTAACGGCTCATCGCTGTTCTAGTGAAAGTTGACGGAGCTTCAGCCAGAGGGCGCCGCTCTTTAAACTCCATACTTCACCTCAGTTTCTGTCAGTTTGTCCTCGAAGGAGCTTCTCAGAGATACCCTCGGGCAAAAGAGAGCATTTATTTGTATAAAGACTTTATAAGAGTCCTTGGCTGTCCAAACGAGTATGTTATTATTCAGGTTAGTAACGGACACAAACGTTAGCGTTAGCAGTGGTTAGCTTATCTCACACAAAACTCATTATAGCAACACCTGTGCTCACCAAACAGACCACAAACTTACTCAAAATAAAACATTTGTGTGTCCACACACTCTCCGATAATAGCTACACAACCAGCACTTCGTTAAGTTTTTCCCACTGTCATTTTAGTCGCATTTAAGGTAAATGTACGACATCACCACACCTTGACTTAATAAGCAACTTACACACCTGTAGCATCGTTCTTTCCAGCTTTCTGCCCATTTTTTCCTCCTTTTCCACTCTTTCCAGCCTTTTCAGACATCCTTAAGCTGGTGGTTGTTTCTGCAGGTTTAAGACGAGGTGACTAAAGTGGACTCTTGAGAGTGTTCCTCACGGTTAGGAGCTCAGCACCTCCTCCAGCTCTATGCTCTCCGGCAGCCCTGCCTGCTCTCTCCACATGAGTTTAACAGCCACGACCAGAGGCGGGATCTTAAGTCATCTACAGGCTGTGATGCAACAGGTCACATTTCTCAACACTGCCCATTTCACACACACCTTCAACTCCACACAATTAACTAAAGCTGAGCATTTTTAGAACAGAAACAAACCATCATCAGAGCACACTACGTCAGTGAACAAATGTGAAACGGTTACAAAGAAAGATATTCCCTTAACAGGGCCTTGCAGTGACCCATAACAGGCCAGGTGATTTTTCTGCAAACGTGACCAAATCATTTTACTCTGAGAGCATATATATATATATATATATATATATATATATATATATATATATATATATATATATATATATATATATTCTTAGCACTGCAGTGACACTGAAGTGGTGCATGGTATTGGTGTAACAGTGTGTTGCAGTGGTAGGAGTGGCTCAAGACAGCACTGTTAGCTCACTGCCCGCTTTATCTGACGGTACCCTTGTAGATGTAAAGACAGTAGCTTATTTGCTGAACAGAATAGGACAGAACAGGTCCTCACTGTGTTGGTTTCATACTAAACGACATTGAAAAAAAACATGCCCTCAAATACTCCTTCAAATAGCTCTAGGTTTCAGCAGTTGTTTCATGAGTGTTTGATCATTTTGGCCCTGTTTTCATCTGTAGTAATCTCACATGAATACCACTTTTGCTCTTGAACTCTCAACTACTCACAGGTTCATAAACACAACTATTATCAACTGTAAGAAAAGACTGATTCATAGCTGTCTCTCTGTCAATTTAAAGTCAATCATTTTTCTAAAAATTCTTCTGTGTTGTGGTACTGTTCTTTGTAGGTTGTCCACTTTCATCCATTTATAAACTGTCTGAGTGAGGATGGATTGAGTTTTTGATCAAGTGTTCTGAACTTCAAGAACTCTTCTGAGATTCTTTTTAAAGCAGGACAGTCTAAACACAGTAACATATTCAGAAACCAACATTTCACAAACATTTTCTCACAATTGTGCATTCACATTGGTTATTTGATTTTACAGACATTTTACAGCACTCTTTAGATTATTTTTGCTAAAACAACCACACCAATATTTCTACAGCATTCCCTTACCGCCATTGCTTTTTGTGATTTATATTACATATATTTAGAAACTGGTGTTCTTAGCATGACAACCTAATTGCCCCTTTCCTATGTGTTTTACAACTTAATACTGTTGAACTAGTGAAGCTCTCAAAGTGGATGACATTGTTCTTTTTGTGCTGACAATGAGTTGTTGAGTCATATCCCTTTTTCCGTTTGACGACAGCACTTAACAAGATCAGACCTGCTATCAGAAACCCAGGTAGTGATACCGGAGATTTCTTGTTTTCACTGAGATCACATAAATACTGGTCTGAACAATAGAGAGAGTTATAATCCCCAAGATGATTGTTTACTCATTATATATACAATCAGAATATACAGTGTATATTGTCATTGCTCAAAGAAATACAATAAAATTCATAATGTGGGCTCATCTCATGTCCTTTACATTATATGAACATTTCATGATGATTGTACCAATAGAACTGCTCACAATTTGCTTTGAATAAAATCTCTTTACATTAACTTACATTTAAAGTAAAGAAAGTCTGTGCCCTCTGCTGTAAAGTTACAGTTTTGGATATTTCTTTGTAAAATGATGAATACCTGATATTAATGACAAGGGACAGGTCAGGAAAGTCTGTAATACTTTGAGAGAAAGTGAAATGACTCAAAATAAACCTACTGATTCACTATTTGTTAAGTTAATTCAACACAGAGGATGAGGATGAGTAGGCCACATAATCTGTGTTCACAAATGATTTACTGTATATATGAGCTTCTGCATATTTTCACTCTCAGTAATTCTGCACAGAGTTGCCTCGCTTCAGATTTAATCCTCAATCTTTTCATCACTGCAAGCAGCAGCATGTTAGTCAAAGTCGTGAGAAAACAGCAAGTCTTTCTAACTGCCTGTAATTCCTGGTCCTGCTTTAATCGTCCTGTTCAGTTTCACTCCATGGGTGTTCACTGAAACCTGGAGCGAGTGATAAACAAGGCGATACCATGTCGTCTGTGTAAGTGGGGACATATGGGGGAGATGATGTGGGCTGGGGAAGGGTGATGATGTGGAATGAGGTGGGGTGGGTGATTCCAAACCCATTCAGGGAATACATCTTCCTTGGCAATGATGGTGATGTGTCATAAAGGGACATGGGCAGGTGATTTCAGTGTGAGCCAGGGTTGAGAAATCTACAGGCTGGAAGAGGGCACAGGGGACGCACACTGCAGCAGAGCTAGAATCAGGCGTGAAGGGCGACTGAGCATGTATTAACAAAACCAGAGCACGGTTCCCTCCCAAAGACTACAAAGGTTATGTGGGAGGAAAGAACAACCATGAGATTAAAGGAAAAATCCATCTGATTTAATCTGTAGGATAAGGTCAATTAGCAGAGACAAAAATGTTAAATCTTTCACGTACAAAATTATCATTTGTGGTAAGCAACCACACGATACAGAGATTAGGTTGGAAAGTGCTAGAGTACTTTTTTAATGAGGCATGACAAATAAACGATAGAAAATGTAAGCTGGTGTGAAGCATAATGTATTGTGAAATATGAATTGTGATTCAAAGGTATTCATGAGCTTTTGAATGTAAATTTATTAACAGTGCAAATACAAAAAGTGAGTTTTTTTATTTTGAGATCTTGGTATATTATATGCATATTTTCATTTCTTATACATTTACTCCTACATTTACACTTTTCATTCATTCATATCAAGTTTGCATTTCAGTTTGCTTTGTGCAAACTTTTCTGTTTGTTGCTGCATTGCTATCAGAATCGTAATCTAATGTGTACCATTAAATCCGTATTTTTTCTGAATTTGACATTTCAATTATTGCACACATGATTCATTCATTCAGAATAACAACTTTCTTATTTTCACTTTATTTTATTTTGTCTTTATGATTGATTGTTATTTTATAAAAATCAAAATTATTTTAGATACAGTAAGGAAAATAAGTATTTGAACACCCTGCAAATTTGCAAGTTCTTCCACTTAGAAATCATGGAGGGGTCTGAAATTTTTATCTTATTTGCAGCAGTAACACACAAATAAATTATTAAAAAATCATAAATTGTGATTTCCGGATTTTTTCTTTTAGATTGTCTCTCACAGTGGACATGCACCTAAGATGAACATTTCAGACCCCTCCATGATTTCTAAGTGGGAGAACTTGCAAATTCGCAGGGTGTTCAAATACTTATTTTCCTCACTGTAACTGCAATTCTGTTCCACAGATTCTATCTTTCCACATAATCTTTGTTCCTAAATAATCTCCAGTTACTGAGTATGGACAGACAGGAAGCAGGACAGGTACTTTGGGCACTTTAGGCTTGTAATTTAAAAGTTGTCCACACTGAACAAAATGAGACAAATTGTTAGTCATTATTATGGTGATACATTGTCAGCTAAAATGTAATAAAGGTGACTGCCCTATTTTACACATGCAAACTTTTGACAATATTGTTGTACCTCTGGCAGAATAATAACTGTACAGTCTAGTAAAATATGTAAAACTGGCAAATATAGTCTTTAGGTCTTTTATTGTGAATAAGAGACTACAGTAGTTCTTATAGAGAGTTCCTATCCAGGTGCATCAGCACTGCCAAAAGGAAATGAGACACAAACTTTAGTTAAAGTTCATCCAAAGAATGAATCACCTGTCTGATGGGTAAAGATTGAATTACTAACTTTCATGCACACAAATTGAAATATATATATATATATATATATATATATATATATATATAT